>CM076575.1:2089252970-2089433971 GCA_034641835.2 Pinus albicaulis | reverse complement strand
AATTGTTGAGTAACCAACTCCAAAAATAGAAGAAAAAATATATCAACGCCTTAGAAATAAGCCACTTCGAGGGGGCAACCTCCAATACATTACATACATGAATAATTCTTGGATGATACAATTTAGAAAACCTTCTTTCTATATATAGGAGTCCATGGGGCCATAATGTAATCCTAGTGGGCCACAATGTAATCCTAGCCGACCTAACAATAATAATTTAAGGGCACAATAATAACAAAATGGGGGTTACAAGGGTACAATAATAACAATAAGGGGGTTACATTAACAACAATAAGGGACTATACTAGTAATATAGGGACCTAACATGCCCCTCTCCTTCAAAAAGGTGTTGTCCTCAACGCTTGAGTAGCTGTGGGTGCTTCTGTATAAAATTCTCATCTTCCCATGTAGAATCTTCAGTGGGTAAGTTCTTCCACTTGATGAGATACTCTGAAATTGATCGACTCCGTAGTTGTCAAGTTCTTGTTTCCGTGACCGCTTCCGGTTCCAATATGATTTTTCCTTCCTCATCAAGTTCTGGAAATATTGTTTGAACTGGAAGATTTTCACCTATAACCTTCTTAAAGCATGAAACATGGAAAATTGGATGTACTCGTGAAGAAGCAGGAAGCTCCAATTTGTATGCCATAGTACCAATCTTTTGCAACACCTTGTAAGGACCATAGTACTTTGGCGATGATTTATTATCCTTCTTAGCTTGCTTGAGGGACATTTGTTTATATGGTTGTAGCCGTAAAAATACCCAATCTCCTACATCAAAACTTCTCTCGCTGCGATGTTGATCTGCCTGTTGTTTCATTCGATTTTGTGCCAAATTAAGGTTATCCTTTAAGAGTTGGAGAACTTCTTGCTGATGCTCGATGTGATCTTCCACCGCTTGAACCTTAGAATTTTCTCTTAAAGATGATGTGATGGATGGTGGATGATATCCATAAAGTGCCATAAATGGGGTCATTTTTGCTGCAGTATGGAAGGAAGTGTTATACCACCATTCAGCAAGAGGTAACCACTTGACCCATTGTGTTTGTTTATCAGATACAAAACAACGAAGACATCCTTCCAAACATTTATTTACTATCTCAGTTTGACCATCAGATTGAGGATGATAAGATGAGCTATGAGCTAATTGAGTACCCAAACAAGAAAATAACTTCGTCCAAAAATTTCCAGTAAAAATGGGATCTTCGTCGCTCACAATAACCCTTGGGTTTCCATGTAGCTTTTGAATTGTGTCCATAAATGTAGTAGCAACTGTACTTGCTTTAAATGGATGAGATAATGCGCAAAAGTGTGCATACTTGGTAAGTCTATCAACTACCACCATGATGACACTCTTTCCTTCGGACTTAGGTAAACCTGTGATAAAATCCATTGAAATCTCCTCCCAACGTTGACTTGGAATGGATAAAGGTTGTAGGAGTCCCGGGGTCTTAATTGTTTCCACTTTATTCTGCTGGAAAACCAAACATTCCACCACAAACTTTTGAATATCAGATTTAAGGCCATCCCAAAAAAATTCTTTCTTCACCCTGTGGTAAGTTTTTAAAAATCCCGAGTGTCCTCCTAAAGGAGAAGTGTGCAATTCCAGAAGAATCTCTTGTTTTAGTTGGGAATTCTTACAAAGATATAAGCGATCTTTGTACCATAAGGAATCATTTTTCCAACTAAATGTATCAGATGTACTAGGATCTTGCCGCAACTTTTGAATGAGTGTCCATACATCTTTGTCCTTCTTCCATTCATCTCTTGCTTCGGTTATCCAATCTGGTTGGATAATAGAAATGGCACAAAGCAATGCTTCCACCTCTTCATTCTTTCTTGAGAGTGCATCTGCTACAACATTAAGCTTTCCTTTTTTGTAGATTATTTCAAAGTCATAACCCAACATCTTTGTGACCCATTTTTGCTGCTCTTCTGAAGATATTTTTTGTTCCAAAAAGTGTTTAAGACTATCATGATCAGTTTTTACCTTGAAGTGTCTTCCCATTAGGTAAGTTCGCCATTTCTTTAGTGCATGCATTTCTAACATTTCCTTATCATAAATAGGTTTCTGTAAATAATTTCCTTTGATTGGACGACTTTCAAAAGCAATGGGTCTTCCTTCCTGCATTAAAACTGCACCAATTCCATTTCCTGGGGCATCACATTCCACAATAAAGGTTTTTGTGAAGTCCGGCGTAGCTAAGACCAGTGCTAGGCACATTGCCTCTTTAAGATGTTCAAAGGCCTTAGTTGCTTCAGGAGTCCATGAAAATGCATCTTTCTTCAATAATGTTGTTAGAGGTGCTGCTATTCTCCCATAATTCTTAACAAACTTGCGATAATAGCCTCTTAACCCGAGAAATCCTCGCAACTGCTTTATTGTCTTGGGGACTTTCCATTCCTTAATGGCTTTAATTTTGTTAGGGTCTACTTTAACACCCTCGTGAGATATAATATGACCCGGATATTCCACCTCTTGTACTCCAAAGAAACATTTGGATGTTTTTGCATATAATTGTTTCTCCTGCAATAGTTTGAGCACCCTGTCAACATGTTCAACATGATCCTTCCAAGACCAGCTATAGATTAGTATATCATCAAAAAATACTAGCACAAATTTTCTAAGGAAGGGTTTGAAAATGGAATTCATCAACCCTTGAAATGTAGAAGGTGCATTGGTAAGGCCACAAGGCATGACCAAAAATTCATAATGACCCTCATGAGTTCGAAATGCTGTTTTTGGAATATCTTCAGTCTTCATTCTAATTTGATGATATCCTGAACGAAGATCCAACTCGGTAAAATAAATTGCTCCATGTAATTCATCCAATAATTCATCAATCACAGGAATGGGAAATTTGTCTTTAATGGTGAGCTTATTGAGCTCCCTATAATCTGGACACATTCGTCATGATCCATCCTTCTTGTGTACCAATACTACAGGAGCAGAGAAAGAACTTTGACTAGGTTGAATTATACCCGCCTCTAACATTTCTGCAATCATACGTTCAATTTCGCTCTTCTGGAAGTAAGGATATCTATAAGGCCGGATGTTTGGAGGAACACTTCCTGGAATCAAATGAATAGCATGATCATGATCACGAATAGGTGGGAGTCCTTTGGGAGTTTCAAACACCTTGGAATGATTGTCCAAGACTTGTTGGAGATCTGTAGAAATAGATAATTTTGATGTCGGAACTTCTAGTGAGCATAATTGTGCAATTACGCCTCGTTGTTATTTCTTTAGAAGCTTTGTCATGACATTAGAGCTTATTATCGTTCCTGGCTTCCCTTCAATACCCTGTAATTCGACTTCCTTTCCTTCTGAAAAAAATTTCAAGAAAAGTTCTTGAAAATTAAAATCTACCGTCCCCAAAGATTGTAACCATTGTACTCCTAGTACAACATCAGCACTTCCCATAGGAATGGAAAGCATTGGACTAGTCAACACATATTCCCCCATGGTTAGCTTGATATTATGACATTTTCCAGAGCAATTTATAGTTCCTCCATTTGCAACCATCACTTGACATTCTGGTGCTGGGTATAGGAAACAATTTAATTCCTTGGCTACCTTACAATGAATAAAATTATGGGTGCTACCTGAATCAATCAATACTATTACCTTTTTCTTCTTGATTTTTCCTTTTATCTTGAGAGTTTGAGGAGTGGTAATTCCTGCCAGTGCATTACACGATATGGTCGGATTCATTTCTTCCTCTTCTGGGGCTAGTTCCTGGTGTATATCCTCTTCTTGTTCATTTTCTTCTTCCTCTTCACAATCTATGTAAAATAATTTCTTCTCAACACACTTATGACCTTTAGTGTGTTTGCTATCACAACTGTAGCAAAGCCCTTTTTCTCTTTTTTCTTCCAATTGTTGTGGTGTCAACCTTGTAGGTTGTGGAAATCTAGATGTAGCAACACTTCCTTCTTTATAGAATTGAGTGGTAGGCTTCCTTGTTGCCATAACTTTACATTCAACTTTTCTTGCCAACCTGAATGCCTTCTCCAATGAATCAGGTTCTAGAACGCGAACTTCATGTTGGATGTTATCCTTTAAAGTGCCTATGAAGAGATCAATCCTGTGTTCCTCTGGAATATCAGTTACCCTTATATTCAATTTTTTGGAAGTCCTCAATGTGCTCCCCCACTAAACCCTTTTGTTTGAGATTTATCAATTGGCTAAAGAAGGTGTTGCTCTTTGTATCCTCATAATGTGCTATCATTTCCTCCGTAAAAATTGACCAAGTGACAATTTTTTTACGGGAGCAAAGCCATCGATACCATACAAATGTATTTGTTCTAAATGTAAAGTTGCAATGCGTACCTTTTGTGTGTTTTGCACATTATGGAGATCAAAATATTGCTCCATCTGTAGTATCCATGTTACAGGATCCTTTCCATCAAACTTCCTCATATCCATTTTTGGAATATGGTGGTTCTTCCCGCCAACACTAGAGTTTATGAAATCACGATTAACATTTATTTTGTTCTCATCATGAGGTTCTTCTACTATCTTTTCACCATTAGGAAACATTTCTTGTATCAACTTTGTCAAACCTTCGATGTCTGTTTTGAGATCATTCTTCATGTTTTCCATGTTGTCTTTCATGTCCGCTTCCATGCCATCCATATTAGCTTCCACGCCATCCATCTTAGCTTCCATGCCTTTCTTCAAACCGTCCATCTTCACTTCCACGCCTTTCTTCAAAACTTCCATTTCATTTTTTGTTGCTCTTTGCGAGAGTGAAATTTGTTGCACTTGCCCTTGTAATTTTGATAGATCATGTTGCAATTCTTCATCTTCATGAGTCATAGTAGAGCCTTCTGAAGGCTTAATGGGTGTTGAATTATTTTTACGGGGCATATTTTAGAACCCAATACTGCTATATATTCTACAATATTCCCTTGGAATCAATTCAAATTGATTCTTCAAAGAAGACTCGTGCAATTTGGAAAGAAAAAAATATACATACCTTTTTCTTGCTTTTGAGGAACTCGATATTGAAATTGGGTTATCTCTATGATTACAGCACTTAAATATTTGAATTTCTATATCAACGTAGCCCTTTGAATTATCTTTCGAATGCCACAGGTCTGACCTGATTTGGATTCTCCAAGACAAAGTTGTGTCCAATCTCCCGCAATGACCTAATTCTGGACTGGTTCAGTAGAGCGAAATTGTACGACTTGCCACGTGTCACTGTTTCATCCTTTGTCTCTAAAATTGATAGCCAAGAAATCGAAATCTGTGTACTTGCGACCACTTTTTACGACACTCCAATCCGATGCCCAGAGAGAGAGTTATTGAACTTTTCCCACGATCACCTCTTTGAGATGAAATTCAGGAGCCTGAAAAAGCACTACCTTCCACAGATCATATCTCCCAAAATATTGTGAACCAAGCTCTGAAATTTTTTGACGGATTTCCTCAGGATTTCAGCTTCACACCATATGAATTTCAGATTCTGAACCTTCGTAGAAAACAAGTTATAGCGCAAATTCCACGATGACCTGTTTAGGAGCCTGAAAAAAGACCTAACTTCCACAGATGATATCTCCAAAAATATTGTGAACCAAGCTCTGAAATTTTTAGAAAATCTTCCTCAGGATTTCGACTTCGCACCCTAAAAATTTCAGGTTCTGAAACTTCTTAGAAAAAAAGTTATAGCGAAAATGCCACGATGACCTATTTGGAGCAGCGAAACCCTAGAATCCAAAGCTCTAATACCAAATGTTGAGTAACTAGCTCCAAAAATAGAAGAAAAAAGATATCAATGCCTTAAAAATAAGCCACTTCGAGGGGGAAACCTCCAATACATTACATAAATGAAAAATTCTTGGATGATATAATTTACAAAACCTCGTTTCTATATATAGGAGTCCATGGGGCCATAATGTAATCCTAGTGGGCCACAATGTAATCCTAGCCGACCTAACAATAATAATTTAAGGGCACAATAATAACAAAATGGGGGTTACAAGGGTACAATAATAACAATAAGGGGGTTACACTAACAACAATAAGGGACTATACTAGTAATATAGGGACCTAACAGAAATTGCTATGAAAGAGGTGTTGAAGGGTGATTAAAATGATGCAAGAGGAAAGAGTCAAGTTTTTGGAGAACAAAGGCTTGCAATGGCAGCGCTACAGAAAGCACTACGAAACTGCTGTATTTTTGTAGCGCAATACATTACATCCTTTTGAGCAGTTTTTGAAATGGTTTTAGAGAGCTGGAGGCTAGGAAAGAGTTACAGGACATGTTAAGCCAATTTTCAGCAGCCAAGGACCACAAAATGAAGATTAAATGATAGTTAGAATGTTCCAAGAAGGAAAAAGATCCATGCCTAAAAAACAGGGTATTGTTTCCTATTTTTGCGGAGGTCAGCTCAGTGGTCATGAAGAACTCAATGCCATTATCCAAATTTGACCATGTGATGATACACTTGTCAATGATGTAATTTCAAATAGATAAGGTTGTTATAGATAGTAATAAGGAGTTTGAGTCCTTTTCGAAATAGGACTGTCAAGTAGGATAGGTGTCTTTTTGTTATAAATTTCATGTTTTATGGTTATGGAAGGTGTCAATAGATAGAAATTCGATGTATCTAGCCTAGAGGCAGATCATATGATAATGTAAGAAGTCTATTAAAGGCCATTGGGTCGAATTTGTCAAGGGCTAGACATTTTTGGCAAAACTGAGCTTGTTGTGAATTGACTAATTTCAGCTAATACATAGATCTTCTACTTGACCAACTTGAGATTTTGAAGGGGCTTTGAGTGTTTTCCTATTCTATTTGTATTTCTTATATATCTCATTTGTAGTGGTGTTCATTTATATTACTCAGAATTCATATATAAGATGCTCTGACTTTTTTTATAAGTGAACTAACTGTGTTTTTACATGTTTCATGTGTGTGTGCCTTATCACTAAAAAATCTGATATGCCTCAACTTCCATGTTAAGTAGACTCACCGAATTACCGAATTGCTTTGACTCCATAAGCCCAATGTATACATGCTAATGTTATTTTCAACCTACATCTATCATTATCAGTTTATTTCCTAAATAGAGTTAGCCATCTATATATTTAGCCATATCATTAACCCTTGAGAGAGCCCTCTCAGGCTGAGAAGGCTAAACCTCAGTCACAAGATTAGGTTTGAAATAGTTACATGAGATTTTCTGATCAAGTAGCCTATCAGGTCCAATTTTGTGATAACATGAAGAGAGCAACGATAAAGAAGAGGTTGTCCTAGAGCCTCTTTCACATGATGATCTTCCTCCAGGATTAGCAAATGAAAGAAGTGCTTGTGTTTCTACTGAGTTTCAAGACAAGGTAGCATTTCATATTTTTGATGTATCTTTTACTGATTTGTTATAGTCAATAGAGGAGATAAATTTTCTTGTATTTTCGGACCAGAAGCACATTTTCATTGGATATTTGGAGTTGTATAGTTTTTGCCTTTTTGCCTGCTCAAGGAACGTGTGAGTGGGATTCAAGTAAGTAGCCATTTGTTGGATTGGCTACACTGGAAGGATCATTTCACATGATTGTACATACGTCTTCAGCAGGTTGGTGGTTTTCATTAGGATTTAAAGCCCTCAGGTCTCGATGAAATGTTGCATCAATAAGTTCTGTAAGTGTTGTTTCAGTGAATAGTCAGTTCAGTTTGTTAGTCATTTTTCAGTTTTGAGTTTGGTCTTTTGATTTTTGACTCCATGCCCAATGGATAAGGCTACTTGGTCTACGGTGTTCTTGACACCTCCAAGGAGCTGCCATCCCCAGTTGGAGCCAATGTTAATGTCACTCAGTTCTTCCTATCACCAATGATCAAATGTGCTCTTACAAGGTTTTTTTAGGGTCTCAAGTCAAATTTTTATGGTTTAAGTAGGTCTTCAAATAAAATTTCGGTGACTACTAGTTTCAAAAACTTTCATGCTCTGGTCATTGCCATCGTTCAGATGAATGAGTCATCATTGAAATGTCTCCATTATCATCTCATTCATACCACTATGGTACTTCATTTTTCTCATTTCATCAAGTGTCACCATTAGGTCATTAGGGTCAAATTCATAAAAATATGCCATTTCACCAATAAAATTCGGCATGGAAGGAGTAGTAATATGAAAAATGCTCAATAAATTTATTTTTAAGTGTAACTTAATTTCAAATATGGATGTAATATGTTTCTAATGTTCCAAAGCTGCAAATTTTTCAAGTCAAAGATGAAAAGACATGGTGGGCCACCACACCACTATGAAGAGAATTTGATTTCCACAAGCTACACAAGACCATACAAGCCATTTATTTCACGCGTTTCATTGGTATTGAGCACTCACTCACCAAAAAAGACCATCTCAGCACAACATGCATTGAAGGACACTCTCAAAAGGTGATTGGCGCCCTCTCCAAGCAGTCACACTACGATTTCAGCCACCACACTGCGTTTTTAAGCCTTTGCTACGTTTTCACTCCTACAAGAAAAATATCCATCTTCAAAGGTGTTGAGGGGAAATTGAAGGTTTCATCACCTATTGAAAAGTAATTTGAAGTTTCGTCTACCTCCTATCAACATCTATTTCAATACTTCATTGGTGAAATCCTCCCACAATCCCCACTCTGCGTTTTTGGTGGGTGAGCTCCATTTTTTGAATGGAAACCAAAAACACTTAATCCCATACATAATCTACCCTTCCCTACACCCTACACACCTCACCAAAGCTTTCCCTATCCATGCTCCCTCGTTTCCCTAATCCCTATACCTAACCCTAGCTCCTATGCTGCGTTTTTGATAGTTTTAGGGTTAGGAATGTGTTTTAATTCCTACAACCTATCCCTACACTCTTTTTGTCATCCTCCACTTCCCTAAGATTCCAAATACCCAAATATACCTCCGAAAATTTTCCCTACCTACTTTTTGGAAATTTTTGCAGTCCTTGGTCCAAAAACACCACATACGTCACGCTGCACTTTTGCCAGGGGCATCCAAACGCGAAAATATTTACCTTTTTAGATTTCTCATGACTTGTACATCACTTTCAGCCCTTGGGAGAGACATGTCAGCAAATTCTGGTGGGTGAAAGGGCCCAAAAACCACCTAAAAAACACCTTTTCTGCCTTGTTTTTCAGAAGTTTGCTGCATTTTTGGAGTACTTATGGGGGAATTTATTTTTGAAGGGTTAGGAATAGTATTTTTCAGTGTTTGAGGGTTATATCATGTAGAAAACGAGCAGATATTTCTCCAGCGTATTTCGGATTGGGATTTGGACCACGGGAAGGCCTCAAAAAGCCTCTTGCACTAAATTCGTTGCGTTTTCTCCTGACACACTGCATTTTTCTGATATTTCGCTTGCTTTTTCCCTGGAAGCTAATTTGCTCAGTTGACTCAGTCCAACTTGACTTCTATTGTTTTAATTTGTCATTTTTTTAGTTTTAATGATGTAATCAGGTTTAATTATGTTGGTTAGAGTAAAAATGAGGTTAATACATGATTGTAAATGCTTCTCATAGTCAAATGTATCAATTTCTCTATCTCGAGGAGAGTTTTGTTAACCTCTCAAGTCTTTAGGTTTTAGGTGAGGAAATCATGTGAACTGCTCCTCCACTCTAAGATTCGACCCCTGAGAGAGGGGAAATGGTTTTTTTGTCTATATGTATGAATTTCTTAGTCATTTTGATGGTTGGACATCAGAGGGTAAAACTATAGTAGCTTGTACTTCAAATTTTATGCAGGAAATCAAAGGACTAGTTACAACTATTATCTAGGAATTCATGTGCAGTGAGTTTTTGATGTTGTATTTTCTTTGTTATAGTTTCATATAGATGATATACATCTCTTCTTTCCATATTTACTTTCTTCAGTGATTTTCCTAAAAGTTTCATAACCATATTTCTTTCATGAAAGCTCTGTTTTGTTTGGGAATGTCATTTTATGTAATCTTCCTTATGTTTTAATGAATTCATGACACATTCTCATTAAGATCATCTTTCATTTTAAAACCCTACACGACATCAAAAAAACCCTAAGCACATCATAAAAGCATTGCTATCTTGCTCCTCCATGTATTTGCAACTGTAACCCTATGATAATTTGGCCTAGGTATATGGTTTTCACCCTCGATCCAATATAAAAACCATCAAACTTTTAAAACCCTAGAGCTAACCTAACTAGCCTAAGATACACTCTTGATCCAGTGAAACCCTTGGCTGTGATTTCCATAGAGAGAACCCTCTCTGGTTTGGTAGGGCTAGCTACCAAAGTAAAAGATTGGTTTGAGGTTACGTTCGTCGATATCCTTTCTCAGCCTTGGGACATTGTGGAGGCTAACACGAGGGCCAAATTCTCCTCCTACTTCACCTGCTTCGTCCCACTGCTATTATTGCTGCCATTGATGGTGCTCTTCACCAAATCTCACCTCATCTCCTCCTATTGCAAATCCACCGACATCATGTCCCACTCTGGCAACTTGTCTTTGCCCAAAATACTCTGGACAAAGACCTGTCAGTCCCAAGAAATGTTGCTCTGAGATAATTACACCAATTCTGTAGGTTGGGGCGCTCACCCTATAACTGACAGCTAATCTGAGACATCTTGAAACCTATAGAGGAAGGGGTCTATGCACTTCCCCTTTTGCATATGGGTACACATCAAATTATCCTTTAAGTACATCTTTCGTTGCTCGGAAGATCCCTGATATAGCATGGCGAGAGCATCCCACATCTTCTTGGTAGTGTCCTTTCCAGCTATATGCGATACTACATGATCTCGAACCCCATCGAGAATCAATATCTTCACCTACAACATCTCCTTCTTATACGCTTTACGTTGATCTAGATCCATGGGGACAACCACCACATTATCAATGTATGCCTTGTGATCATATTCATCCAGAAGATAGTAAATCCTTGCCTTCTAGATCACATAGTTGGATGCTCCTTCGACTGATGCCATCTCAAAAAAATAATTCGAAATCCTGCTCTTCTCTTCTTCTCAGTTGCTGCTAGGCTCTATGCACTCCCTGTTGGAGTGAGTAAATCTTCTCATAACGACTGTTGATCTGCTATGAGAAATAGAACTTCTGAAGCTAGAAGTCCCCTGAGGAAAATTGCCCTTAGTGTGTGCTCGTTCTTCCTCCTGACGCTATTTTTCACTAGCAACTACTGCAAAATACTGTGCGTAGCTGGAGATATTCTTTGCAAGGAAAATATTGTTGTCCCCCCGCCTCTGGTAATCCTCGATCTGAAGAAATATGATTTCTATGTCGCTCTCTTAGAGAAATCGATTTTTCCTAAAAAAATCACCCTTTTGGCCAAAAGGAACTGTGTTGTCTCTGAGGGTTTCGAATTGCTACTTACGCAGAGATACGAAATTCCTCTTCCCTTGTGCTGCTGAGCTCTCTGAATTACAATTTGCGCTTTTATACCATGTGAAAATTCGGGAATCCCGAATCCTATTGCAGTAACTGATGTTATTTCTTCTATTTGTTAAATTAATTAAATAAATTATTTGTTGTGTGCTGCATCAAATATCAAAACAAATACATTGCAACCTTCACAAATAAAATACCGCGGAAGAAAAATAAACGCTGGAAGAAAGGATGCACACACATAATATGTGTTGGCCCTCGTTTTTTAATCTAATTTTGTTTAAGAAAATACACTTTATTACCATTATATCCATCTATACACCATAATGTTCACCCTATTTTACCCAATAAATGCATATACAAATATTTAAATTAAGTTTTTCAATTCTTAAAAGTTTTTATAAAAATCGAATTTTAAGTGCATTTTTGGACGAGATCAGAAATTCCCGTAATGGCCTCATGGTTTGCATATTTACAAGACACTTGGGCTCAAGATGGATACATTTATAGAAAGCTTGGGAACCAATATTAAATGTACACCTATTGGTTCAGTCATAATGAGCTTTAACAAGCACGGTCAAAGGCAGTCAAACATGACCTGTTTTTATGGAAGATCCCTAGGAACTAGGTCAAATTTCTTATTTATGGGATTTTCCAGATTTTGATGGATTTTGTTGAATCTCTAATTAAACTGAGAGGGGGGGGGGGGGTGAATCAGTTTAATACATTCCTGATCTTTTAAACTTTTCAATAAACTTATTTACACCTTCATTTCAAACTCTATTTGATGTGAGAGTAATCTTAGAATGTAATCTGAAAGTATTAGTTTAATAGAGCAGTAGACTTAATTTGAGAGCAGCAGGTATTAAGCAAATGATACATATCGGATCAATACATAAATATCATGCACAGAGACACCAGATATAAGTGGAAACCCATAAAGGGAGAAAACCACATCTTATTATTGTTGTGATGCAAAGGCAAGCTCCAACTCCCTCTCACCACTGTTTTTCTGCAGGCACCAACCTACAGGAGGCTCCTACCTCAATTCTTCAAGCTACAACTTGCAAGGAAGCACCAACTCCCTTCAGTTTTCTGCAGGCACCAACCTACAGGAGGCTCCAACCTCAGTCAGCTACAACTGACGACTATCAAGCTGCAACTTGATAGGGAAGCTCCAACTTCCTAAATTTATCAAACTAAAAGTTTGTTGATTTACCTCAGATATCAGCCCTGTTCTGTAGCTTCTCCTTCTGTTATGCTTTTCTTAATCTTCTCTGTCTTACTCTTCTATATTCTTCCTTCTCTCGATTTACTCTCACTTCACTTTCTTGAATATCAAGATGATATTATTTATAGATTTCTTCACATGACTGTTTGTATTCTGCTTGGAATTCGAAATGGAAAGTCATGTCTCTTTGCCTTCTGCCTTCTCACTCCTTTTATCAGCTTACTCAGAAATTATAACTGTAGGTGTCAATTTTAACATTACAGTGGGAGTTTGTTTTCTCTCGGAGACTTGCCAATGCATCACAAACAATAAAAACAATAAAAACATTTAGATTCAAATTTAAATGAGAACTCCAGCTCACTCGTTTTGTCTCTTGGCTTGCTGCGCATTTGTCTTTTCTCTGACTGTGTCTTTGTATTTTCTGTGACTGTGTTTTATCTCTTTTCTGTTCTCTGTATGTCATTCTGTATATGGCTGCTGCGTAACTTCTGTATTTGTGTAACTGCATTTTTCATTTTTTATATCAGCGCTTTATATATATAAATGAATATGCTGACTGTAATTCTGGGCCATATTCCAACGCTTTTCATGCTACGAGTGTCTTGTTGATGTGGAACATTCCGCAAGCGGAACGGACATATATCACAGTCATTGTATATTGATAATCGCCCTCCACCTTAAGCCGAGGCCCGTGGGTCCACAGACCACGCGGCACTTTTCAATACAATCGCAACAACTTTATATATATATATATTTATATATAACAGCGCCTTCACAAATTTCCGTTTGCGATTAGAACTGGAACTCAAACACTTGTTAATCATAGTTAATAAGCCCATCGGGTCCGGGCTTCAATCAAATGAAATCGGGGCGCATAATAGAAAAGTTCCGATTGCGATCAGAACACGGATGCGATTTGCATATATCAACTCCCGCTTATAACTGGATCGGGTCCGCCACTTCAATCGCAGCGTTTTACAAAGTCGTGCGATCAATCGGAGAGTTCCGATTGCGATTGAGATTCCGGATGCGATTGAACCTATTAAATCCATCGTATAATGCCATCGGGTCCGCCACTTGATCGGAGCATATTACAAAGGACTTGCGATCAATCGGAAAGTTCCGATGCGATTAGCCGAAATTCAAATATATATACACCATCGTTAATACACCCATCGGGTCCGAACTCTTAATCGCAATCACAAGTTTTTAATATGTGTTGCGATTGACCACTGTTCATTGTATTTTGCCGATGCGATTGGGACAGGACTTCAAACATGTTTGAATTATAATTCATACCTCCATCGGGTCCGGAATTCCAATCGCAATCGCAACTCACATGTTCTCCGATGCGATTGACCAATTCCGATGCGATTGGGAACTCGGATGCGATTAGCAATAAACTGTGGCATATAGCTCAATCGGGTCCGGCCTTTAATCGGAGCACATAACAAAACTCCGCCGATTGAACCTTTTCTTCGATTGCGATTGGGGAGGGGTCCCACCTTATAAGCCATTTCGTTTTGATAGAACCTTTGGTTAAAGTGCTCCGCTTGTATATAATTGATATATATGCTTATATATATTTTGCCGCTGGAGTGAAGCGATTCCCGGAATAATCTTTGTATTTGTTATATGTGCTCCGCCGGTTGGAGAGTGCGATTCCCGGAATATGGTTCTGTATTATATGTGTAACGCCCGGCTGGAGTCTGCGATTCCCGGAATAAGATTTGTGTTGTATAACGCCGGTTGGAGTGTGCGATTCCCGGAATATGGTTCTGTATTATATGCCGCTGGAGTGAAGCGATTCTCGGAATTTTGTAACTGCTCTCTGCCTCTGTCTTTGCCTCTGCTCCGCCGGTTGGAGAGTGCGATTCCCGGAATTTTGTAACTGCTCTCTGCCTCTGTCTCTGCTTCTGTCACTCTGCCTCTGTCTCTATCTTCCGATAACGGTTCTTCACTGTGCTTCTATGACTGTTACATTTTGACTTTCTTCTTGCTGCCTCTATTACTTTCGCTGTGCCTCTTTTGCCTTCCTTTGCTACAGCGCTGCCTCTTTTGCCTGAGTGCTACCGCCTTTGTCTGAGTGTTGCCTCCTTTGCCATCAATGACAATATTTCCAACAGTCTCCCCCTTTGGCATTGATGGCAATCCACTTTCTCTGTTTGCTTTCTCTTTCTCTTGTTGCTTGCTCTTCCTGTTTGCTATTTGTTCTTCCTCCCCCTTTGACATCAATGGAAAAGGATGACACCTCATCCCTCCGTATGGGTTCTGTCGTTGTATTTCCTTTCTCTGAGTTACGTTTAGGTTCTCTTCTGTTGAAATTGGACTATGCTATGTTTCATTTGTAGTGCCTGTAATATGTGCTAGATTGCAGACAAAGATGATGCATTTTACGATTGAAAGGTTCTTGTTGCTTCTAAATGCTGATAATATTGATAATGCTGATCCTATGGACTTGTTTTATGCTTATCTTGCTGGCTGTTCTCCCCCTGGAATGATATCTTCGTTTTGTTCTCCCCCTGAGATTGTACTTTCTCTTCATATTAGAGAATAGTATCTACAGATACTACCCCTAGTTTGTCTCTCAAGTATTCGAATGGTTCTCTGGCAAGTGGTTTGGTAAATATATCTGCTATCTGTTCTTTCGTTGATACATAGTCCAGTTTAACTATCTTCTGAACCACTTGTTCTTGGAGAAAATGATACTTGATTGGTATATGTTTAGTTTTTGAATGAAGCACAAGATTTTTAGATATACTTATAGCACTTGTATTATCACATTTGATTGAGATAGGTTCATTAATGCTTACCTTCATGTCTTGAAGAGTTTGATTCATCCACATGACTTGTGTACAACATGCTGCTGCTGCTATATATTCTGCTTCAGCTGTAGATAGAGATATGGATGTTTGTTTCTTGCTTAGCCATGCCACCAGACTTTCTCCTAGATAGAATGCACCTCCACTTGTACTCTTCCTGTCATCCACACAACTGGCCCAATCTGCATCTGTGTACGCTATTAAGGTGAAGCTCTTGCCTTTAGGATACCAAAGCCCATATTGTGCTGTTCCTTGTAGATATCTGAGTATTCTTTTTACTGCCAGAAGATGGTTTTGTTTAGGTGCTGCTTGATATCTTTCCACTAGTCCTACTGCTAGCATGATGTCTGGTCTTGAAGCTGTCAAGTACAGCAGGCCTCCTATCATGGATCTGTAGAGTTTTTGATTTACATCTGCAGACCTATCATCAACACACAGCTTGCATCCCGTGATCATGGGGGTTGTCACTGGTTTGCAGTCCTCCATTTTGAAAATTTTCAGCATTTCTTTTAAGTATTTTTCTTGAGAAATGAATGTGCCAGTGTTCTTTTGCTGAATTTGAAATCCTAAGTAGAAACTGAGCTCTCCAATCATAGACATTTCAAACTCTGTTTTCATCTCATCAGCAAACCCTTTTGCTAGTTCATCTTTGTTGCTTCCAAACATAATGTCATCAACATATACTACAACAATCAGGAGTTCATTTTCATGGGCTTTTATATATAGATTGTTGTCTACTCCTCCTCTTTTAAAACCTTGTTTTTGCAAATATTTATCCAGTCTTGAGTACCAAGCACGAGGAGCCTGTTTCAGTCCATATAGGGCTTTTTTCAGTTTACATACATAGTCTTCTTTATCTGTCAATGAGAAACCTTCTGGTTGTTCCATGTACACTTCTTCTTCTAGATCAACATTAAGAAAAGCAGATTTTACATCCATTTGATATACCTTGAAATATTGATAGCATGCAAATGCCAGGAACATTCTGATAGCTTCCATTCTAGCTACAGGGGCAAATGTTTCATCATAATCAAGTCCTTCTATTTGTGAGTATCCTTTGCAGACCAACCTTGCTTTATTCCTGATTACTTGTCCTTGCTCATTCATTTTGTTTTTAAATACCCATTTTGAACCAATGATATTTTTCTCAATAGGTCTAGGAACTAGTTCCCAGGTATTGTTCTTCTCAATTTGGTCCAATTCTTCATTCATTGCTTTTATCCAATACTTGTCCTTGCTGGCTTCTTCAAATTTCTTTGGCTCTATTTGTGATAACATGGATATGTATACTTCTTCTGTTTGTTCTGTTAGCTGCCTTCTTGTCTGGACTCCTGCTTTCTTGTCTCCTATGATCTGATCTTCAGGATGATTCTTCTGAGTGTATCTTGAGGGGTTTTTTGAGCTCAGCTCTGCATCTTCTATTGTCTTGCTAGTTTCTTCATCATTCTAGTCTTCTTCTTCATGATTAACTGATGGAATGCAACAATCTGTATTTCTTGTATTGTTTGGAAATTCTTCATCAAATCTCACATCAATACTTTCAACTATTTTCTGAAGAGTCTTGTTGTAGCATCTGTATCCTTTACTTTTGGAAGCATATCCTAGAAAAATCCCTTCATCTGCTCTTGCATCAAATTTCCCAAGGTTTTCATCATTATTCTTTATGTAACACTTGCTACCAAAGACTCTGAAATGTTTTATTGAAGTTGACTTTCCATGCCATAGTTCATATGGAGTCTTGTCACTGCTTGGCCTTAAGTGAGCTTTATTAAGGATATGTACTGCTGTGTGTACTGCTTCTGCTCAGAAGGTTTGAGCAATATTATTCTCTAGCATCATAGCTCTGGCTATTTGTTGTACAGACTTGTTTTGTCTCTCTGCTACTCCATTCTGCTGAGGTGTCCCTGCAATAGTAAATTGTTGCTTTATTCCATGTTCATTACATAGGTCTGCAAAGTCATAATCTGTGAATTCTCCTCCTCTGTCTGATCTGATACATTTCAACTTGCATCCAGTTTGATTTTCTGCTAATGCTTTGAATATCTTAAATTTTTCCAATGCTTCTGATTTATTTTTGAGAAAGGCAACCCATGTCATTCTGGAGAAGTCATCTATTATCAGCATGAAATAGGATTCTCCACTTGGTGTTCTAGTTCTAGCAGGTCCACATAGGTCCATGTGCACAAGCTGGAGTGGTCTTCTTGTTGACAACTCCTCTTTAGATTTAAAGGATGTGCGAGTCTGTTTCCCTAATTGACAAGATTTGCATATAGTACTAGAAGGCCTTTTTATTTCTGGCATGTCTTTGACAGCTTTCTTCTTGCTCAATTTGATGATATGGTCAAAGCTGAGATGTCCCAATCTCCTATGCCACAACCATGACTCCTCAAGTTTGCTAAGATGGCGGGGTTCATCTTCCTCTTTCACTATGTATACATTGTTCTCTGTTCGAACACCTTTGAGCAGAGTCTTTCCTGTTGTGCTTGACCTGACTACACAATCTTGTGCTCTAAAAATAACTTCACTGTCTTTGTCACACATCTGACTGACACTCAGTAAATTTGCTTTCAGTCCATCCACAAATAGTACCTCTTGGGCTTTTCCTCTGCCATTGTCTATGCTGACTGAGCCTTTTCCCTTAATCTTTCCTGATTTATCATTACCAAAAATAACATTGCCAGATTTCTTTTCGTCAAGAGTTATAAACTTGCTTCTGTCTCCAGTCATGTGTTTGGAGCAGCCACTGTCCAAGTACCACTGGCTTTTCAGATCTTGAGCAGTTAGAGCCAGGTCACATTTATTCACTTTCTTTATCCATTGGAGGCCCCCTTTTGTTTGGTATCTTTGGTGAGGTGATGAATTATATCCCTTTAGAGAACACTTGGAAGATATATGCCCAATTTGATTGCATATACAACATTTGATTATAGTTTTTGCAGAATTGTGAGCATGAACAAAATTGCTTTGACTCATAAACCTCCTTGAGGTGTTGAACATGAGTCTTTGTCCATACTTTCTACATTCAATAATTTTATGGCCAAATTCCTTACAATAAAAACAATAACCATAGAAATTATTTGCATACCTGATGTAAGATTGTTTTCTCCATTTGTTTGTTTGAGATAGCCTCTTCACTGTTTGCATCTTTTGCAGGTCTGAATTACTCTTCTTTGCATAACAATATGCAGCAATGTGTCCTGGCTTGTGGCAGACATAGCAGGTGGCATTCTTCATAGGAGGGAAGAATTTCCTCTGATGACTTCCAAATTTGATATAATTAGGGGCATATGATTCTTTTTCTGTCATCTTAGTATTCATTATATTCTTTGTTACTAGAGGTTTCTTCTGCTCTCTGTCTCTCTTATTGCAGATTTCTTCTTTTGTAGGAATTATTTGAGCTACTTCCTCATCCTTCTTTGCTTTTACAAAAATAATCTCTCTGTCAACCTTTTCTTTTTCTTTACTTGATTCTCCTTCGTAGCCTATTCCGGTCTTTATCATAGGGAATCTTTGAGCAACCAAAATTTCATTCAACTTAATAGAGCTTGTTGTTTGAGAAGGGTATATAGAAACTTTCTGTTGAGCATTTTCTAATTTCTTTCTCAGACACAGAATTTCTTCTTCCAGCTTCTCTTGTTCTCGAGATTTATCTTTGATTTGTTGAAGTAACATATCTTCTATCTTCTTGGCTTCTTCAAGCTTTACCTTCAGCTGCATGAGGACTTCTGAATTTTGTTCTTCTTTCACACATTTTAGGAGAATCTCTTTTTGTTTTCTGCATTTTAGTTTGAGTCTGTCAATCTCCTCCAGAGCACTTCTTAGCTCCCCCTCAAGGTCTACTTCCCCTTATTCTTCTTCATCTTCTACTAGGAGTCCCTCAAGATCTTCTATGGCCATCAATAAAAATTCTGAGGTTCCTTCTTCACTTGAGGGTTCATCTGAGTCTTCAGATGCACTGCTGTCTTGCTGAGCATAGAAGGATTTTCTGTTGAATTTCTTTCCTTTCTGCCAGAACTTTGATGTGTCTTTCTCTGATTCTTGAGCTTGATTTCTTACTTTCTTGTGAGGACATTTAGCAGCATAATGTCCAACTCTTCCACAGTTAAAGCATTTGAAGGGAAGTTTACCTTTGTATCTACTTGAGCCTCTATCCAGTTTCTTGACAAATTTAGCCTCTTCTTCATCAGAGCAAGAGCATATTTCTTCCTTTTCTTCTTTCTTCTTTTCTGTTTTGAATGCTGCTTCCCTTGTACTTGGATTCTTCTGTGGGAGCCTCATTTCATAGGCTGTTAGATTTCCAAGTATCTGGTTCATGGTCAGAGTCTCCCAATCCATTGTCTCTTCTATTGCAGATACCTTGGGATTAAATATGGATGGGAGTGATCTTAGAATCTTTTGCACAACTATACTTTCTTGTATGGTTTCTCCAAGAGCTTTCATATTGTTAACAATTTCTGCAACTTTTAAGAAGAAGCTGCCAACATCTTCATCATCATTCATTTTTAAGTTTTCAAACTGGGATCTATATACTTGAAGTTTGGCAGTTTTTACTTTCTGGTCTCCCTCATGTATGTCTTCAAGAGTATCCCATATTTTCTTGGCAGTGTCCTTGTGCATTACTTTAATAAACTCTGCTTCACATAATCCATTCAGGATGGCATTCATGGCTTTTGGATTAGCTACAAAGCTTTCTTTAGCTTCTTTCTCTGTATCAGTTGACTTCGGGGCATATCCCTGGTACCTGACGACCAGGACTTCTACTCCCTAGTGACAAATATTGAATGGGCGTTACCGTTTTCCGGAGAGAAAAGACCACATTCACCGGTGTAGAAAGGCTTTATTGGTTGAGCATCCTTCTTTACTAGCCATCTTGGGAACCTAGGATCTCCTTTCGGTCGTTAGACTTGTCTGAAAGGAACTTGGCTCGCGATGCCAGTTGTTGAATCTCTAATTAAGCGGCGAAGGGGGGGTGAATCGGTTTAATACATTCCTGATCTTTTAAACTTTTCAATAAACTTATTTACACCTTCATTTCAAACTCTATTTGATGTGAGAGTAATCTTAGAATGTAATCTGAAAGTATTAGTTTAATAGAGCAGTAGACTTAATTTGAGAGCAGCAGGTATTAAGCAAATGATACATATAAGATCAATACATAAATATCATGCACAGAGACACCAGATATAAGTGGAAACCCATAAAGGGAGAAAACCACATCTTATTATTGTTGTGATGCAAAGGCAAGCTCCAACTCCCTCTCACCACTGTTTTTCTGCAGGCACCAACCTACAGGAGGCTCCTACCTCAATTCTGCAAGCTACAACTTGCAAGGAAGCATCAACTCCCTTCAGTTTTCTACAGGCACCAACCTACAAGAGGCTCCAACCTCAGTCAGCTACAACTGACGACTATCAAGCTGCAACTTGATAGGGAAGCTCCAACTTCCTCAATTTATCAAACTGAAAGTTTGCTGATTTACCTCAGATATCAGCCCTGTTCTGTAGCTTCTCGTTCTGTTCTGCTTTTCTTAATCTTCTCTGTCTTACTCTTCTATATTCTGCCTTCTCTCGATTTACTCTCACTTCACCCTCTTGAATATCAAGATGATATTATTTATATATTTCTTCACATGACTGTTTGTATTCTGCTTGGAATTCGAAATGGAAAGTCATGTCTCTTTGCCTTCTGCCTTCTCACTCCTTTTATCAGCTTACTCAGAAATTATAACTGTAGGTGTCAATTTTAACATTACAGTGGGAATTTTTTTTCTCTCGGAGACTTGCCAATGCATCACAACAATATAAATTTAAATAAAACATTTACATTCAAATTTAAATGAGAACTCCAGCTCAACTCATTTAGTCTTTTGAATTGGTACGCATTTGTCTTTTCTTTGGCTGTCTTTGTCTTTTCTGTGACTATGTTTTATCTCTTTTCTGTTCTTTGTATGTCATTCTGTATATGGCTGCTGCGTAACTTATGTATTTGTGTAACTGCATTTGTCATTTGTATATCAGCGCTTTATATATATAAATGAATATGCTGACTGTAATTCTGAGCAATATTCCAACGCTTTTCATGCCACGAGTGTCTTGTTGATGTGGAACATTCCGCAAGCGGAACGGACATATATCACAGTCATTGTATATTGATAATTGCCCTCCACCTTAAGCCGAGGCCCGTGGGTCCACAGACCACGTGGCACTTTTCAATACAATCGCAACAACTTTATATATATATATATATTTATATATAACAGCGCCTTCAAAAATTTCCGTTTGCGATTAGAACTGGAACTCAAACACTTGTTAATCATAGTTAATAAGCCCATCGGGTCTGGGCTTCAATCAAATGCAATCGGGGCGCATAATAGAAAAGTTCCGATTGCGATCAGAACACGGATGCGATTTGCATATATCAACTCCCGCTTATAACTGGATCGGGTCCGCCACTTCAATCGCAACGTTTTACAAAGTCGTGTGATCAATCGAAGAGTTCCGATTGCGATTGAGATTCCGAATGCGATTGAACCTATTAAATCCATCTTATAATTCCATCGGGTCCGCCACTTGATCGGAGCATATTACAAAGGACTTGCGATCAATCGGAAACTTTTGATGCGATTATCCAGAATTCAAATATATATACACCATCGTTAATACACCCATCGGGTCCGAACTCTTAATCGCAATCGCAAGTCTTTTAATATGTGTTGCGATTGACCACTGTTCATTGTATTTTGCCGATGCGATTGGGACAGGACTTCAAACATGTTTGAATTACAATTCATACCTCCATCGGGTCCAGACTTCCAATCGCAATCGCAACTCACATGTTCTCCGATGTGATTGACCAGTTCCGATGCGATTGGGAACTCGGATGCGATTAGCAATAAACTGTGGCATATAGCTCAATCGGGTCCGGCCTTTAATCGGAGCACATAACAAAACTCCGCCGATTGAACCTTTTCTTCGATTGCGATTGGGGAGGGGTCCCACCTTATAAACCATTTCGTTTTGATATAACCTTTGGTTAAAGTGCTCCGCTTGTATATAACTGATATATATGCTTATATATATTTTGCCGCTGGAGTGAAGCGATTCCCGGAATAATGTTTGTATTTGTTATATGTGCTCCGCCGGTTGGAGAGTGCGATTCCCGGAATATGGTTCTGTATTATATGTGTAACGCCCGGCTGGAGTCTGCGATTCCCGGAATAAGATTCGTGTTGTATAACGCGGGTTGGAGTGTGCGATTCCCGGAATATGGTTCTGTATTATATGCCGCTGGAGTGAAGCGATTCTCGGAATTTTGTAACTGCTCTCTGCCTCTGTCTCTGCCTCTGCTCCGCTGGTTGGAGAGTGCGATTCCCGGAATTTTGTAACTGCTCTCTGCCTCTGTCTCTATCTTCCGATAATGGTTCTTCACTGTGCTTCTATGACTGTTACATTTTGACTTTCTTCTTGCTGCCTCTATTGCTTTCGCTGTGCCTCTTTTGCCTTCCTTTGCTACAGCGCTGCCTCTTTTGCCTGAGTGCTGCCTCCTTTGCCATCAATGACAATATTTCCAACAGATTTTATGGAGGATATTGATATGATTGGATAGGATAAGGATAACCATGGCTATAGGAGACATTTTAGATGATTTTGTTCCATATTTTATCTATTTAAGCCTAAGACTTTGAAGACATTCATATGTAGAAATTATGTAACTTAATTTTGAGATTTCTGAGACTTTGGAGAGTTAATTGAAATAAATGTTCTATTTCATTTGCTGTTGTTATATAGTGAGTTATTGAATGAATTTTTAGTAGCCGAGAGCACTTTCAGTGTGCGAGGCAAGGGTGGAGGGCCCCCACACCGAGCTAAGTGCACTTTCTAGTTATTTGTAGTTGCAATTTCTGAACTAGTTGGTTTTATGCTTAATTTGTTAACTAGATATATGTTGATGTTTTGTGAGTGCCGATGAATATAATTCTCATTCTTATTCTGCATATGAAAGGACAATCCAATGTTTAAGTTAAACTGTCTTTCTATCTGATTAAGATCTAGAGCTAGAATTCATCTTTTCTGCTTTTTAATGCTTTTCTGAATTCCTCTTTTCTAACAATAGTATTATTAATGAATGAATTTGTAATGAAGGAAAACCAGGATCTCTTTAGTTAAGAGTCTCTTCAGTTATTTTTTCATGCATCTTGATCTATTTCTCAATTAGTGGTTTTGGTTTCTAATTCATGAAGTAATTTTGTAAGAGAAGGACAAACAAGTCTCTTAAGTTAGGAGATTCTTCTGCTGCTGATTGCATAATTTAATTTAGAAATTATTTAGTTTAGATTTATATTTGTAATATTCATTTCATTAATCATTAATAAATCATATTATAACTTGATCACAACTGAAACTCATATACCTTGGGGATGCTTCTAAGTCCTACTAGCCTGGATTGATAATTAAATACTTGCGTTAGTTTACCTTTTAAACAACCCAACATTTTGGCGCCGTTGCCAGGGAAGCATACTTCACCATAGTCAATTAAAAAAAAAAAACTTAGTGTTTCTTTTAGTTATGTTTCTTTATGCCTAGAGATAGAGAAGGGTAGATTCATTAAACAAACCCCCCCCGCCCAAAAAAAAAAATAAAATCCATTTGCCCAACAAGATATCCAAAAGATGATGTTAAAGAAGTCTTTTAGTGAAGGAGGGTATGCCACAACAAGGATCTTCTTAAATCCTTGTCCATAATTTAGAGTGATCACTAGGGATGAATCTTCATTTCAGAAATTAGAAGAGGAACAAAGCATCCATGAAGAGGATCCACAAGAAGAAAACTTAGAATCTTCTTCTAGTTATCTTTTTAAGAAGATGAATGAGTCATGGATCACATACGATGAAGATCAAACATTAGAACCCGAAATTGAATAAATTCTAGCATGTATATCACAAGATCCCTTGTGCATTCAAGATTTTGAACAAGTGCCACAAGAAGAACTTTGTGATATGACAACTAAAGAGAGCCAAGCAAACAAAGATCATATTAAAACTTGGTTTCAACTAGTCATTAGGCCACAACACCACTCCATTTTTGAACATTCTTTCTCATCAAATCTTTATGATCAAATAAATTTTCATGTCCAAACATTCATTAAAGAATACTTTTCAAACTTGGATGTGAGTTTACTTATGATGTTGATACGCAAATGGATGCATTGGAAATTCTCTTATACTTGAGAGAATGACTAGTTTTTAGATAATAGAGTAGGATCGAATAGAATAAAATAAATAAATGGGCGGAATGAATTTACAATAACACTTTTTCTCATAAATAATTCTTCACATCATTGTTCAATACTCATTTGAAAGGATTTCATGACAAAATGCATTAAGGACAATCTTATTTTGGGCAACCATATGGGATAATTTTTAAAAGCAAGTTTTTAAACTAGGTATCTCTTGAAATCTAGTTTTTAAATCCATTTTGAAAATTTCAATTTGGATCAGAAATTAACAAAAAAAAATGATCAAAAGAAACATTAGATTTCAAGAAATTTTTTGAGGACAGAGTTAGTACAACATTTATTTGAGGGTTCTAATCGAAACATTTTTACATGATATTCATAGGGACGATATCCCTTGGAATATAGTTTCCAAATAAATTTGAATAAGCTCAATCTGAATTCATATGAAAAATATATGCTCAAAATACTAACTGCTTGTCGAAAAATATGCATGGTGACAATTTTAGGTCTTGATTGTTAATTGGAATATTTAACATATCAAATAATATTATTTTCAAAACCCATTTCTAAGGGAGATATATATTGAAGTATATTTTATGTCACAATTTGAATCATCTCATTTTGATGCCACGTGAAAAATTTATTCCACATTTAGTGACTTCATGTCTT
Source organism: Pinus albicaulis (assembly GCA_034641835.2). NCBI lineage: Eukaryota > Viridiplantae > Streptophyta > Pinopsida > Pinales > Pinaceae > Pinus > Pinus albicaulis. Next base: position 2,089,408,635 of record CM076575.1, on the reverse strand, counting down.
AAAATCAACGTAGTCAAACTCGGCGTCCTAGGTATGTTAATCACCAATTTTGTGATATCAAACCTAATGATTTTAAAAACCTTATTCTACTGGATATAAAAAAATAAATCTACTTTAATCTCCAAGTGGAATCACATCGATCCGATCTTTAACGAAAAAGTCAAACTCCAAAAAGTGATTGTTGGGCAGGTCAAAAATTCACAAGAAGCTCTATCAAACATGGTACTTGTCATCTTTTTTGGCATATCATTTTAAACCATTTTTAAAATCTGTTTATACTGGAGATAGCCATATGTATTCACATTAACTTGGCTTTGATATCACTCTAATTAGGCATAAACAAATATTTTGTGACCAAAATACTGCTAGGAGGTCTAGGATGACCATTATTCCTTAGAGGGGTAAACACATGCAATTTCTTTGTATATGTCTTTGGACTTGTTTTTAAGCATTGCTTGAAATTACTATACATATTTCTTGGAAGAAGAGAGAATGTACACCTCTCTTCCTTCATCATCTAAGATTTTATTACAGGCTAATGTTATGTTTTTGCAGGTCATAGGAAGATTTGAGGAGTCAACTCCATGGATGAAGGATTTTCAAAATCAATATTTAAAAATATGAAAGAAAATATTCAAGTCAAATAAAAGTGGAATTCACAAGATGTTGAGTTCATCTAATTAAACTCAAAATTAATGGAGCTCGCTTTTAGTGGCTGACCAACAACCCTACAAGAAGACCACGATCGAAGCAAAAGACATGAAGCTAATAATAAGAAGAAGAACTAAAGTTTTACCATGACAAGCCACATTCATTGTCAAATAAGCCTTTCATAAGCCATATTCTTCATGATGCCATTCATCTACCATATTGTATGTTCCATAATCATGCATGTTGAAGTCCAAACCTATTTTTTATCTATCTATCCATCTGCTCTTAGATGACGACTTCAACCTATCTTACATTCATAAGCACTCCATACTTCCCAACACCATTACACTCCACCTCCATCCATAAAATAAAAATAAAAATAGAAAAAGGTCAAAAATAATAAAGGAGTATGGTTGTGAAAATTCATGAAACTGGCACAATAAAAACTCGAATTCATATCGAAAAAAAAAATTGTTTGGCCAATATGAATTCTCTATTTTGTTTTACTTCAGTTTGATTTTGCAGAAATAATCCTCCAAGAAATGCAAGACTTGAGGAAAATTCTTAACATCAGCAAGGGGGAAGCTTGTAATAAAACTATGAAAATAGTTTGAGTAGCTGAATTGAAGAAGGAACCCGAATTACAAGTACAAAGGGACCTGATACAATATTTGAACATACTATGCAGAAGGAACCTGATACATCATTGAAAATATTGAGCAGAAGAGACATGATACATCATTGAACATATACAGAAGGGGCCTGAGATATCATTGAGAATATTATCCATAAGGGACCTGTATCATATGACATAAGAAATTTCAAGCATTGTTGAACATTATGCCAGAAGGGACCTGAAAGAAAAAAATGTCAAAAGGGACCTGAACTACATCAATATTGAAGAACATGACAGAAGGGACATGAAATGTCAAAATTAAACCTGCAGAAGGGACCTGAACAACATCATTTCGAATAAATAATCAGATGCAAAGCAGAAATAAGTCTCTACATTTCTACATATTCTGGAAGAGCCATCGTTATAGAAAAATACAATGTCGACCATCATGGACATCAAACTATATGAGGGAATACAAGTACAATAAGTGAAGTATTGCTCTTAAAATTTCAATTTAAAAAAAAAAGTATTGTAGAATTGTTAAAGCTAATTTAGTACTAGTTATGCATATTCTACCTACATTTCATTACCTACATTCCTATTCCTATTTTTACCCATCATATCCATATCCACTATCCCAACCATTTAATAAACATTCCATAAACCATATTCCTTATCCATACTACATTAGCCCTACTTTTCTTAAACATAAAGATCATAAACAAAAGGCTCGAACCCTTGTTGGACCTACAAAAAGAAAACAAAAGGTTAGTTTCATGGAAAATATTTAATTTTAAAATATGACCATCCTCTAGTCATTTTTAAAATTAAATTAAACAAAGTTGTAAAACGTAAGCTACAAGGCACAATGAGGAAATATACATATATATCATTTGATGGAATGGCACACTAGTATGCAAAGGTTTAAAACGATTCATATTTCGGATAATGCAATTATGACACAAACCTAAGTGCAAATGCAATGAGTAATACAAAGGACATAACCAAAGTTGAAAATGATGCAACAAAATTATGGGTATGCAAAGGAATGAAGGTATGGGCTTATGATGCAACGAAATTATAAGCATGAAAGTATGGGCTAACAGAGATACGAGTGAAGCAGAGAACGTGAAGTAATGGTTATGCGATGTAGGCATACATTGTGGAGGAAAGGACGAAGGTAAAATGCTGTAAATTTAACACATGGGAAGTCAAAGGTACGCAGTCATAGTATGTGTTGGAAGGTAGGAATGGTCAAATGCCTACAAACAAATATATAGAATATTTGCTCACTGTTTAAAACACAAACTCTGTGTTAAACGTTTTTGTTTCTACCCTCATAGCCAAATCGCGCTCAGGTAGAGGTGTAGAACACTGTGCATTCATGGGGATGCATAAAACACTTGCGTGGAAGGAGAAATAAGTATAAAAATGAAAAAAAGGAAGAAGAGAGAGTTGCGTAAAGCAAGAACCTTGAACAGAGGAAAATAAACACAACAAAGTGAGCAAAAGATATAGCGATAAGAAGGACAGAGGGATAAGGAGAGCTGGCTAAGATTTCGAGCCAAGAAATCTGATAGTTATGTCAATCAAAGCATGCTGTCAAGGTGCAGAGATCCCGTGAAACATGAGGTAAGAGAAAACCCAGATTTTTCTTGTTAAAAATAATGGTTATTCATATGAGCAAATCTCAGGATTTTTGTGTGAATTATGAGTTATAAATGAAGTGCTTCCGCCACTGTTTTAACTTGTCATTTCCATACAATTTGTCTCTGCCACCAGTCAGCATGTATTCTTCATTAATTTAAGGAGTGAATATTTGAGATATTAAGGCAAATTTTTGATTAAGATGGCGCTGATTAAAACACAAGAACTCAATTCAAACTAAGAGAAATCACGATGATCACTGTCAGAGCAGGTAAACTCGAAAATTTCTTCATTAGTGGTTGCATATACAGTCTTCAATTTTTATTTGAATACAAACATAGTATGGAGTGTTTGATCTGTAACACTCAATGGCTTCATTTGTTGCATTTTTGAATTGTTTGTGTAACAAATTCATTCCATTTACATACACAGTGACAAAATTCGAACCAAGAGAAAAGATTTATGGTGGATGTTTAGTTTAAAAGTCAGTAAAAACAAAGTCAAAATGTTTTTACATAACAAAGAGCAAGGTTGTGTGAATTCAAAGACACTGCGGCATAATTTTTAAAAATTTTATACACAGTCAATTCTGAGCAATTAATTGCTGGTGATATAGAGAGAGGGTTTAATTGATTTTGCTGCAGCTCAGAAGTCATAGAAATAGAAGATTTGAAGGCGAAGAAAAATTGTTTTCATTGTTGGAGATGGACTGTGTATGAAAAAAAGAGAAAGAGACAGAGTATTGGTAAAAAAAATCGATTTCTTCAAAGACCTGTAAGAGAATTTTTTATTGTTATTTTTATTTTTATATTTTTATTATTATTATTGTTTCTTTCCAGAATTCGATTTTCGATTTCTGAAGAAGGAAAAGAAGGTTGAATATTATTTTTCCAATTTGGACTTTGAGGAGAATTATACAACTAAAAAAAACTGTAATCGACCTATGGGTTATTTTAATTCCTATCTCCAAAATCGATTTCTCAAAGGAAGTAAATGAATGGTTCTGTTGCATACAAGGTATTTCCAAATTTGATTTCTTTAGGACATAAATTGTTTTTCCAAAATCAAATTGTTTTTCCAAAATCTATTTTTGAAGAACAAAGATTCATTTTCTAAAAATGATTTTGATAGACAGAGAAGAGTTTAAAAAAAAAAAAAAAAATGTCAATTTTGATTTTGAGGGATAAAAAATAAAAATAAAAATCATTTTTGATTTTGAAGGACAGAGAGCAGTATCTTCAAAATTTATTTTTAAAGAAACATAGAGAATTGTTCATTTCAAAATTTGAGGATCTTTGAAGGCAGAGTAAGGTTCGATTTGCAAGTATCGTGTTCATCAAAGGGAAAGAAGGTTAAAAGAAAAACTTGAAGGTGTCTTTTCAAAGTAATTTTGACAAAGTATCTTCCAAAAAGGGTATTTTCAAAGCCAATCTTAGAATATTTTTCCTTTCTCGCATCCAAAAGTATTCAAAAGTCCAGATCACATGTACAAAGAAGAGAGAAAAATACAAAGGGATCTTGACATCCTTTTACAGGTAGCTCATCAGGAATATTTAGCATTAGGAGCTAGAGTCACACATAGATTAGCAGGGCAGTCATCATACAGAAGCAAAAGATCAAGGAGACAAAGGCACGCATGAGGGCATGCTTGTACATTAGCAAGGAGGAGATGTTGGCCCTCGTTTTTTATCTATTTTTTTTTAAGAAAATACACTTTATTACCATTATATCCATCTATACACCATCATATTCACCCTATTTTTCCCAATAAATGCATATACAGGTATTTAAATTAAGTTTTTCAATTCTTAGAAGTTTTTATAAAAATTGAATTTTAAGTACATTTTTGGACCAGATCAGAAATTCCCGTAATGGCCTCATAGTTGCATATTTGCAGGACACTTGGGATCGAGCTGGATACATTTCTAGAAAGCTTGGGAACTAATATTAAATGTACACTTGTTGGTTCAATCACACCGAGCTTTAACAGGCCCAGTCAAAGATAGTCAAACAAGACCTGTTTTTATGGAAGAATTCTTGATTGAAGTTTTAGTAGTTGAAAGCACTTTCAGTGTGCGAGGCAAGGGTGGAGGGACCCCACACCGAGCTAAGTGCACTTTCTAGTTATTTGTAGTTGCAATTTCTGAACTAGTTTGTTTTATGCTTAATTTGTTTTTTTTTTACTTTAACGGTTATATAGATTAAGAGCGGCAAAACTGCTGCCGCGTACATGAACAATACAGCTTTGTTTGACCCTAACAATCCTGTTACACATATAAGGGTTTCGCCCTTTGAAACATCAGAAGATGTCGCCTATGAGTTCGGCTACGAGCTTGCTAGTTCTATGAGAGAAGGTGCTTTGAGAATGCAAGATTTGTCTGGACAGCCCTTTGGATACTAAGTTTTCAACCTAATTGCCGGATTAGATGTTGCTCTGTCCATTGTGCTGCTTAGAAATTATTCATAAGTCAAGGCTCATTGCCTGCTCCTCGTCCTTCTACTAAATCCCTGGAAAATGGTATTACATACCAACTTCTGGTTGATCCATAGAAGCCAGCGACGGAAAGAAGAACCATGGCTGATCCTGCTTCGCTGTATGGAGGTGAGATTTTGAGGTATAAATTTAATCAAACACAAGATTTGCTTTGTCTATGCTCTGGCATCAAATTATTGAAATACTGAAGTTGTAACAACGATGGCCAGTGCCCAAACGCACAGCCATAGATGCCACCACTCCGGCCGCTGTCCAACTTAGGCTGTAAGGTTGGGATTGCAGGGTGTCAGACCAATATGCTGCAATACAACCTTTGGTGCTCTTACCAGCATCGTCAGCAACTTTAGTGCGCTCTTAACAATGAACCAATCATGCAATTAGCTCAAACCTGGAACTTGATATCAACAAGTCTTCGAACTTTCACTTTCTGCCATATGCATCTAGTTAAGTCTGAGCTTCCTATGCACTTCAGATGTATAGTAATGTAAATCATCATTTCTGTTTGAAATGCCTACCAGAGGATCCAGGAGCGAATGCTGGGCAAACTGTGACAGAAGTGTTCGATCAGAGATTTGATGGGAGGGCACCCTGGGAGATGCCTGTTTCAGCAGCCCTTGGTTTCTTAAACAGAAGCTAACCAACAGTGCAGGAGAGTGAACATAATTGCTGAGAGTGCTGAACTTAGGAATATTACGGAATGATGCAGAGCGATTCTTCAGAATTGATTGAAAGAGATCTTTGGCTACAGGCTGAACCAAGATTGGCTTCCAGGTCAGCTTGGGAATTCAGATGCCTCAGAATATGATAAAAGGATATTTTCCGAAATTTAGTCAGGATGTACCTAATTTTCTTGAGAATGAGGACTAAGTGGATTTGTGATGGTGTCGAGTGGGAATTCAGCGCTTGAATGATAAGTTTGGAGTCACTGAAGACCGTCAATGAGTGAATGTTCCGATTGAGAGCCAGTGAGAGCCCCTGCCATAGAGCCAGAGCCTCAGATCTGTTATTTGATTCGGTGCCCAGATCCCAATGATACCTGAGCAAAGTAGAGCCATCAGGATTCAGAAGAACTCCACCCCCACCCGCAGCCCCAGGGTTTCCTTTAGAGGCCCCGTCGAAGAAGAGACAATGTTCCTCCAGAGCAGCACGCCACTTTATAAACTCCTGTTCTTCCAGTTGAATTTCCCAAGAAGCGTGGGGAGAGGTAGGGGAAATAGGATTGATTTGATAATTTGGAACAATATCTTTCAGCCAAAGCTCCTCTTCACTGTCCAAAACTGCTTCATTCCTTAAAGCCGGATTAGCATCCAAAGTCTCTCCCAAGAATGCTTTAATTTTGGAGATAATGTTGTTTGTAGTGCAGCTTTCACCCCTGAACAATCTGTTATTCCTTTCCAACCATAACTTCCAGCAGATGTATTTAGGGATCCACATCCAAGCGGTCTTGAGAAGGTTTTTTTTTTTTAGGTTGAACGAGGATAACTTGATCCACTCGTGAAGAAGATTTGGAATATTTTTTGGCAGCTCTACTCTGTCAGCTCTTGAATTCAGGACCCCCTTCCAAACATCTTTGGCAAAGGGGCACAACAACATCAGGTGAATAACTGTTTCTTCCTCTGACTTACACAAAGGGCATCTGGAAGGCCCTTCCATTCCACGTTTTCTCAGATTGTCTTGAGTAAGGATGCTGTTGTGAGCCAACGTCTAGCAGAAGAAGTCTACTTTTGGAAGCGATGGGAAGGCCCAAATAAAATTCCATTGCGTTGTGTCAGGAGGGAAATTAGGAACAGCAATCAAGCTTTTGTAACCTTCAGAGACCGAGAAAGAGCCAGAATGGGAGCCCCACCCTCTTTTGTCCTTAGCTTTTGCTGAAGTGGGGGATTTTCCTTGGAGCCTGTCTAACAGTAACGTAGCTTCATTTTGCATTCGATGAGGAACCTCTCCCAGGTTCCAGCTGTCCCACAGTCTACCAGAATCCTCCGTCCAGGTGGATATGTCCCAAAGGGTTTCCAGATTGTTGGACTGTAGCCAAGATTTAATATTTGCAAGGCCTTCAATGTGTTTCAATGGCTGATCTCCAAGTATCTGGTCTTCCCAGATTCTGATTTTTTTCCCATTACCTGGGATCCAGTAGAGATCGGTTCTGAAATGCTCCAGAGCAGCGAGACAAAGCTTGAAAACTGGGGAGCCTTTGGTGGTTTTTGGGGGCTGATCCAAACATCTCAAACACTGGCCTTGAAAATATTTCTTCCACAGGACTTTCTTACTCCAGCTAGCTTTCCCAGCTACAATATTCCACAGGATTTTGGAGCCAAGAGCGAGATTTTGTGCAGCCAAATCTCTCATTTGAAGGCCTCCTTCCAGGAAAGGCCTCTTAATGGTGTCCCAATTAACTAAATGAAGTCTTCTTTCATTATTTTTCCCCCCTTCCCAAAGGAATCTCCTCAGAATACTATCCATTTTACTGAGGAAGGATTTGGGAGCAAGCAGAATGGAGTGCTGAAATAGAGGCATACTTGTAAGAACAGATTTCATTAGAATTATTTTCCCAACAGTGTTCAGCCAAGAGGCTCCCCAGGCTTGTATTCTGAGCTTAAGCTTGTCTAAGAGGGGCATCCAGTGGGCCACTTTAGGAATGGATTTGAAGATTGGAATCCCAAGATATTTGAAGGACTCCCAGGTCTAGCAAACTTTCATTTCAAGGAGCCTAGCTATGTTAGCCAGATCTTTGACTGAGCATTTCCAGCCGTATATTGTACTTTTTAAATAGTTTATCTTGCTGCCCGAGACTTCCTTATAAGTGTCCAACTCTTGCTTAAAAGATCTGGCCGAGTTAATGCTCGCTCCTCCAAGCAGCAGAGTATCATCGGCAAATTGGGCATGGTTTATATCTTTAACATTGTGCACCATTCTGAGGCCTGGCAGAGCTTGGGCTTGTTGACAAAAGTCTAGCTGGAAACTGAGCACTGAGGCTTGGATAGCATAGAGTAGAGGGGACAGCGGACAACCTTGTCTCAAACCCCTAGATGCTTTGAAAAAATCAGTAGATCGGCCATTCACCAGCGGCGCAATCCAAGGAGAGGCAATGCAGGCTTTCACCCAATTTATGAAGGATATTGAGAAGCCCATTTTCTTCATAACAGTGAACAGGAAGTCATGTCTCACCCTGTCAAAGGCATTGGCCAGATCGAGTTTTATCACCATTCCTTTCTCTTTTCGATGGCAACTTGAATGAACTGCCTCTTGAACCAGCACAATATTATCCAGAATCTTTCTCCCTTTGATGAATCCTCCTTGATTCTCCGGGATGATGTCCGGCAGAATATTCTTGAGTCGGATGGATATGATTTTGGTAATCAGTTTATAGCTAGTATTACACAGCGAAATGGGACGAAATCTGCTGAAATCTGAAGCTCCTTTCTCTTTCGGAAGCAATGCAAGGAAGGCTGAATTGGTACTGCCTCCTATCTTAGAGAAAGATTGAGACTTCCTGGTCATTATCAGGAGGTCTTTATTGATAGTGGACCAGCAAGACTGATAAAACCTAGCTGTGAACCCATCAGGCCCTGGCGCCTTATCCGGCTCCATGCAATCCAAGGCTTTCTTGAGCTCTTCCATGCTAATCGGTGCAGACAATATATTGTTGACAAAATCTTGGACACAGAGGGGGATTAGATCAATCGGATAGGACTGGGGATCAATAGGAGTATCAACAGGCGCTGTATAAAGCTCTTTAAAAAAAGAGAAGGCTGCTCTCTTAATGCCTTCAAAATCTTTGACCACAGTATCTTGGGAGCGGATTTCAGATACATTTTTGAATTGCTTGCGAGCTTCGGCATGCTTATGGAAAAAACTGGTGTTTTTGTCTCCGACCTGTAACCATAAGTTTCTGGATTTTTGTCTCCAATACTCCTCTTCGTCCCTACTAGCTTTATGAAGGGCTTTTTGTAACTCAACTTCTTTTTGGAGCAGACTTTGGGTAACAGCAGAATCCTCCATTGATGATTGAAGGGCAGCAAGGTTTTCTAAGGACTCTTTTCTCTTGGCAGCTGGAGTTTTCAAAGATTTAGCCCACTCCTTGAGCCTTCTCTTAAGAATCCACAACTTTTCTTCCCACACAAAGAAAGGGGATCCCATTACTTGCTGGTTCCAGGCTTCAGATACCACCTCATGGAAACCCTCTTGCTGAAGCCACAAAGAGCTAAATGTAAAGGGAATGGGGCCAAGAAAACCATCCATGGAGAGCTCGAGACTAATGGGTTTATGATCGGAAGTGAAATTAGGAAGGATCTTGGAAGAGGCCATTAGTCCACTAGTAAGGAAGGAGTTTTGGATGAGGAATCTGTCCAAACGAGCAGCTATGTGGTTGGGACCCAACCTTTTGTTAGACCAAGTGTATTTTCCAGCTGAGGGCTTGATATCCTCCAGATCCCAGCCGATCATTATGTCTTCTACCCATTCTCTAGCTGGGTCCCTTACAGGAGAACCCCCTTTTTTCTCTTCAGTGGCAAGTGTAACGTTTAGATCCCCTGCAATAATGATGTTTTCTGGATTGTGCAATAAAATAAAGGAATGGAGCGAGTCCCAGCAAGTTTTTTTCTCCGTTGGAGAGACTGGAGCATAAAGGTTGAACATACTTACTTGTTGACCAGAGTCTTTGTGGAGGAGCTGAGTGAAAATCCAGTAATGGTAACTTTATTCACGAGTAAGGTCATATTTGGAGCTGTCCCAGAAAGAGGCAATCCCACCAGATGCTCCTCTAGCACTGACAGCTCTACCGGGGCCTTTGCGCCAAAAAAATTTGCTGGATTGGAGGAGAAGAGTGTCCTCCAGCTTTGTCTCCTGGATGAGAAGGATTTCAGGTGTATGCAACCTCACAATGTCTTTCAGGGCATCTTCTTTCAGCCTGCTACCTAATCCTCTGCAATTCCAGGAGACGTACTTCATTATTTACTGGATTGGGGAGGAGCGGCTCCTTTTGGAGCCCTGTTTTTCTTGCGCTCGGATCTGGTGTTCATCATTCCTTTGAGAGTTTTCTGGGAGCCTTGGAGAACATCCAGATAGGTTTTCTCCTCTCTCTGTTTCTTCTTGGATTTTCGGCCCCTGGTCGATTTGATAGGAGTAATTTGTGAGCTGTCTGATTCGGAGTCTCTTTCTTCTGATTCTCCCCTTGAGTCAGAGGCAAGACTAATGTGCTCGTCATTGCCTTCGAATCCCCCTTGACCAGCCTCAGTTAGTGGAACAGTTGTTTCTTCTTGGGTTTCTTTCACTTTCTTCGACTGATCTTCAGTTTCTTCATGGTTCTCTGAGGCATCCTCCTTTTCGCCTGAGGAGGGGCCTTCATTTGAATCTGGTATTTTCTTGGAACTGGTCTGGGGTTTCCCCATTGGTCCTGATTTTTTCTGCTCGTTGGGCTTTGAGACTACCTTGCCCTTTTTTATTTCTTTCCATCCTTCTTCTTCCACCTTGTCCCCTGATGGGGCTTTGGGGCAGTTTCGTTGAAAGTGACCGTGCTCGTGGCAGATTCTGCACTTAAAGGGAAGTTGCTCGTAGTCAAGCTTCTGGAAGTGGTGCCAGTCTCCAACTGTAAGTTTGATGGCCTCCGACAGACCAGCTTCCAAGTCAACTTCCACGCAGATTCTTGCGCAGGTGTATTGGCCCTTGTTATCAGCTTTGTCGATGAATCTGCCCAGTACGTTTCCTATCTTTTGCAGGGATTGGTAGCTCCAGCAGTGTATTGGAAGATTGGGGAGCCGGACCCAAACAGGAACCTCCTTTGGGACATCGACTGAAGGGTCGAAGTCGGGGGTCCATTTATTCAGAAAGAGACCTTGATTTCCCATGAAATATGGACCGTTTCTAAACACCAGATCTCGGTCCTCCTTGGTAGTGAATTTGAAAATGAAAAAACCTCTACCGACATCATAACTTATCACGTTGTTGGGCAGCAGGGGCCTCCAGTTTTGTTGAACCCATTCATCAGTCGCTTTTGATGTTGGCCATCGATCCATAAATTGCCCCACTAGACCTCTGTCAGCCAAAGCAAGAGCGATTTTGATCGGTTGATCTTCAGGCAGAGCAATTTCTGGAATTTCATCAAGATTTTTGATGAACTTCGGTACTTCGGGATGGGCACGTTTTTTTCCTTTCTGCGAAAGCAGACATCGAAAGGCCTCTGCTGAAGAAGAAGGAGGGGTGGGAGAGGGATCCACACCCCCTGGCACTCCCATGGCGGCGGAACAGGCCAGGCAGCGATCGCTGACCTAACCGATAGCTCGCAGAGGAGCAGAGCGCGCGCATTCAGTATTCAGGAGGTGCAGGTCCAGACCAACGCCGTTTTATGCTTAATTTGTTAATTAGATATATGTTGATGTTTTATGAGTGCTGATGAATCTAATTCTCATTCTTATTTTGCATATGAAAGGACAATCCAATATTTAAGTTAAATTTTTTTTTTTTTCTATCTGATTAAGATCTAGAGCTATAATTCATCTTTACATGTTTTTTAATGCTTTTCTGAATTCCTGTTTTCTAACAACAATATTATTGATAAATGAATCTGTAATGAAGGACGACCATGATCTCTTTAGTTAAGAGCCTCTTCAGTTATTATTTCATGCATCCTGATCTATTTCTCAATTAGTGGTTTTGGTTTCTAATTCATGAAGTAATTTTGTAAGAGAAGGACAAACAAGTCTCTTAAGTTAGGAGATTCTTCTGCTGCTGATTACATAATTGAATTTAGAAATTGTTTAGTTTAGATTTATATTTGTAATGTTCATTTCCTTAATCATTAATAAATCATATTATAACTTGATCATAGTTGAAACTCATATATCTTGGGGATGCTTCTAAGTCCTACTAGCTCGGATTGATAATTAAATACTTGCGTTAGTTTACCCGTTAAACAATCCAACAATATGACACCATTATTTTTGGACTAAGTCCCTGCAAAAATCCAACTCGGGAAAAATGGTGCAACAACTGAGGGTTTTGATATTATGCAGTAGTGAATATCAGTACAATCTATGGATGTTTAATCTCACATTCCAAAACAGAGAAATGACTAGCAATAAAATATAGTGAGGAAATTTCTCACTCCATATGCAATCCGACACTGACCTCAGCTCGATTGGAGCTGCTCCTTGCTCCCTCTGTTCAACCACTGCTTCAACCTACGCAATTACTGCATCCCACAATCTCGGAACTACGTCTCCTCTTTCTATCTCACCAATTATTGTCTGGGAAATGGATCCTCCTAGCCTCCAAACCCTATGCCCAACTTCTATCATTGAATCACTGCTTCTCCCTTTCAAAATAGAATCTCCCCAAGAAAGCTTTACGTTTCCCCTCTGTGGCACCTACTGCCTCTCTGCAATGTACTCATTGGAACTGGAAAATCTTCCTTCGACTTCACTATCTCTTCCCCTCTATCACTGCTTTGACCTCACTAAATCACCTCCAGCAACTGAATGTTGCTACTTTGGAGATTTATTTCCCAGTAAACCGAATACTCAACTGATTTGGTGTATCTTCTCCAAGCACCATTGATTTCTTCTTATAATCCTCCATTTAGACTTCAATGACCATGATTAAATATGAATCGATGGCTAGGATTAACTAGAAATCAATCCATGCACTTTTCTAGAGCATTATGACTTAATTAATTCCTTTTAATTAATCATATTTGATAAGTTTAGACTTATGAAATATTTAAAATTGACTAATTAATTTAATTAAGTCGTCTCTAAGTGGAATTTCCAGAAAAGATTTCTGGGTATTGGAGAATACATGTGTTCTAGTATCTTTGCCAAATATCGAGGCTAGAACACATTTGATGCTACAAAAACTAACACATTGAAGTGCAATATAAATAAAACTTCATTTCATTAATATCAAAGAACTGAAATATGCTTACATACATAATGAAAATAAACTATCTTAGGCAGTGGTAGCTTATCTCTGAGAAGAGATTTGGCGGCTACATGACTCCGAACTGTGTTAAAATGAGGCTAAAGGGCCTTTTTATTATTGAATAACAAGGGAAAACCCTAAACAACCAAAACTCTAACCCCAAGAGATGGAATGCGAAGATTTTGTGGGTCTCGTTAGGGTTAGTTGGGTAGCCAACTTCCCGGGGTCGTAACTTGGTCATATTATGTCCGTTTAGCGCGCACAATACCTTGTCAGAAATATCTCTATGTACTATAGGATTTTCCACCAACCCTTGCCTTTGGCAATGGGCATACTACGAACCTAAAAAAAAAGCCATTCAGGGGGTCAAAATTGCTTCGGAAATTTAGGACCTGAAAAACTGCTAAAAATAGTAAATGCTGCTATAAATAAGGAATTGATGAAATCGACTGGAGGTCTAGGTGGAATAGGCGGTTGGCTGCCAATATCCACCTGGATCAGAGATCTCTTATTGTCTATTATGAAGTGCTTCTATTAATTTAACATGTATGTGTAACTTTTCTTCCATTTATGAAACCTTAAATGTCCATTTATATAAGAAGTTTTTTTCAAATTCTTCCCATGAGATAATGGCATCACTAATGAGACTCTTCCACTAACCATGAAAGACATAGTATCCTGCATGATATAAGTGTTATTCATGCAAGTCATAAATCCACATCAAGCTCCCCCTAAGCATATGCCATTTATCCATCAACAATTGTTTCTTGGTGCATAAACCTTTGATAGTATGCATGGATAGATAAAATAATATTTTTACAACATGGCTGCAATAATTATCAAACATAAGGTGATAAAAAGATAAAAATGATAGATAAACCTTCAAACCTTTGTAGAACTCCCCCTAGGCTCATGCTCTCTCCTTATATGCCTCAAAATAATCTTGTGGACCTGAAATATTTAGATGCATGATAATAAAATTTTCTTCCCTTAGTTGCATGCATCTATCTCGTTTTGGCTTCTTTTGAAGAAATCTCCTATTCGGCACAAAACAAATATCTACTCCCCTTCAATAGATTATATTTATGCAAAAAAATGGTCCCTTCCAAGACATCCTTTCAAGAGCCAGTTATTTGCAAGTCATCTTTTCTCCTCCATACCTTACGTTTCTTTAGAAATGAGCTTGCTTCTTTTGTAAGCTTGGACTTGTCATACCTGCAAGCCTGGCTATGTTTTCCATACTTGAAACAATGGTTATCCAAAAATCTTTGTTTTATTGCAAAATATTTACATTCTATAGGACGATGTCCATAATGATTGCAAGAAAAAAAATATTAATAAAATAAACTTTAATACCATGGGTTTTGATTTGCAGGACCATAAATACTTGGTTGCTTCATTACTCTTTTAAAGTGTTGCATGTTGTGGATGTGATATGCTTTGCTTTGCTTCTGCTGATAGTTTATTTTCTTCTTTGGGTTCCTTTGATGATGTTTCTTCCTAGGGCCTTGATTGACTTCAATTATGGTGGACTTTGTGATTGTCTTCTACATGGTTGTCCTCCACTTTTTCCTTTTTCTTCACAAGGCACGATTCTCCTTCAAAACCCAATCTAGTTTTGATAATAAGAGATCTCTGGCTGACAAGGATTTCATCCAAATTTTTGGTGCTTTTCTCCAACTTTTGATATTGGGATAGTTTTTTTTTTTTTCAAGCTCACATCTCAAAGAGGATAATTCGAATTCTAATCTTGCACAATAGGCCTCTCAGTATTGTAGCTGATTTGAAAATATCTCATCTGTCTCGATGAATTCTTCATGTTGACTATTTAGATCAATGATTCGCATGTCACTACTCTCATGGCTTCTCCCACTATATCCTAATATAAAATTGGATCTAGAACTACTATGAATGTGGAGTCTTCTTTATCGTTCTCTTTATTTTCAAGAATGAAATAGGGTTCTTCAAAAATTTATCAATCTTGAAACCCTTCTCTTCCATACAACCTATGTAGCTTTTCCATTATTTATTTTGCAGCCATGCAATGTCTCACTTTAGCTACATCATGATATGATAATCCTTTTATAATTATCCTTTTGGATTCCTCATTAAATTCATCCTGCATAACATATTCAATTGAAAGAAAAATATTCACATCAAGAGTTAAAAGGTATACTTCAAATTTCACCTTCCAAAACATATAATTTGGTCCATGTAGAAGAGGAAATCCATCTACTGTAAGTTTTCCCTTGTTACCCGTGATCTTCCTTCCAGCGGTGAAGCTACATTAGAAGGAACCAATCTCTATTGTTGGAAACCAAGGTCACAATTGGGGGGAGGGGGCGGGGCGGGGGAGTGGGGGGGGGGTGGGGTGAATCACTAGTGATATCAATTACCCAACTTTCAAACTTTTTCTCCAATATATTAAACAATTCATAATCTATAATATAAGCTATAGACCTGAACATGCATCTTCAATGAGGATCAACACATAAGAGTCATAACATATAAAGTAAACATGCACAATTGAACACAAATCATCACATCACATAGGGACATAGGATATCTGGTGGAAAACCCTCTCTAGGTCAAAAAACACCCTTGTTGTTGTTGTTGTTGTTGTTGTTGTGTTTCTAAATATATTTTATTATCTATCAAGCAAATAATTACATAGAGTATACAAATGGAAAATATATGCAAGTAACTTTTATCTATATCTCATGACTCTATGGACCACCATCCACTGGAAGCCTCCATGACCAACAAGCCTTCCCCAACTCCCATTGGAATTATGAAGAAATTTGTTCTCAATAATTTCTTTGCCTGAGCCCCCACTCCAATCCTCTATGTGGTTCACATTTCATGCATTTTCAAACTAGAACCTCAGAGTTTCTCAACATGAACATCACAACAAAAATATCTTCATATCACATAATAAAAAAATCATATTACAAGACAACAATTTTTGCTCAAAAAAAGCATCAACCATTGGAACATCAACAACTCTGCAAATACATTAGTTGTAAATAAACTTAATACATAGCTCTCTCTCACATTCACACACCATAATCAACTCACACTGCCTCAATACATTAGCTGCAAATAATCTAGATGCAAAAAATCATTCGTGCAATCTAACATAGCCATATGAAACATAAAACATTGATGCAACCATACATGTAAATTCTCTGGCCTTGCAAACATATACAATTGAACCATATAACCAAGAATCTACACTCTTCTCATCTCCTCTTTCATCAAGCTTTAAATCTCTGCAATCACAACATGTTAGCTACTACATAGAAGAGGCCATCACTTCTAACTTAATTTTGCTACACCAACACAATTAAATGAATATTTTCCCTTTGAATATCCTTTGTTGCAGGCACTGCAAACTCGATCACAATCAACAAAACAAATTCTGCCTCAATAAAACAATAACTACCCTCTTAATGAGTTTCCTCACTCCATGATATTTTTTATATGATTTTGTGAGTTTATACCCTTTTAGAAGCTTGACCTGTAGCTTCTACATTACCTCTACATGTCACAGGGTGCACTATATAGCACCAAATAGTTATATTTCTCTTCTATTTAAACGAATCAATCCATCATCTCCACTACTTACTCCATCAAAGAATCCACAACTCAAACTTTATTCTAGCTTATATATTTAATCAATTAGAAGCTTCTATGAAAAACCATGAGAAATTACCTTGGTGTCAATCACATGTAATTAATCAAATGCGCGAGGAATCCATAGGTATTTCCAGTGAAAACCAAAACTGCATGAACAATTCTATTGGATTTTAGTTGTAACTACATGGATAAGCGTTATTCCATGCGATTGGAGCCATTCAACCGCATGCACAATATTATCTCCATGAAGTTGGGGCAGAGGATGGTCTTAACCTAAAATATCCAACTCAGAACTACCTCCAACTTCTTGTTTACCTTCTCTAGCATCTGTAGGACTTGTACAATCCATGAAAAGTCTCATGAATAACTTTGCAACCATTTTTTACCTCAACAATCCATCGTCAAGTAGTCATCTATAGCACCTCATATAATGCACTTCAACATCTTCTTTTGCAACACCACATGTAGCTCAACTTCAGATATGAGCAATGGTCACCTTGACAACATTGAAACAATGATCCAATCACTTAGAACTCACCAACATGTGATACTACTATCTCTACAATAGTAAGGAGTAAGAAGCCTAGATGGATAAAATTCTACAAGGAACATAAGAGCCTAGACCATCAAACAACTGTATCATGAGAGCCACCATATATAGGTTGACATCAATGCAAACCGACAAAAATGCATCACAACATCAATGCCAACGTTTTTCTCTTTGTTGATATGTGATAATCGATGAATTAAATAAAGGAATTTGGTTTTAAATTAACGTATTTTGAATATTCGGTATATTTTTTTGTGGATTAGGTATGGTAGATGAATGTGAAGATTTGAGAATGTGATGGGTTTGACATATTTGAAGAGTCTTGTTGTTGAGTGGTTGCATTCTTCTTTGATTAAAATATTAGGTGCAACATACTCATCACTTGATTGTGATTACGTTCAAACAAGTTTCACAAGTGTTATTGGTCCTTCTAAATGGAATTATGATTTTTCTGGAGCTAATTCTCTAAACTCTTTGTTTTATCTTGGAGCTTCACAATTTTCATGTCATTCTAGTCATTCTAGTGGAACCTTGTTCTCAAAATCGTCCAGTTTTTTACTAAATTCGCTCATCATCAATGTTCAAGCCATTGGTGGTGAATTCCACTCCATTTTGACTTGCTTCCTTAATTATTATATATATACTATTTTGTTCTTAAAGAACAGGTACTTATATATTCAAAATCTAGATTTACATGGCCATAACCGTTTTTACAATATCGCTGCCAAGCTTTCTTCTGATTGACCATCTATTTCCAAATTCTAGTACATCAATAATACTAATTTATTCCTTCTACATGCCTTAAGAACTATAACACCACATTTAAATTTCCCATAAACCCAAAAAAAAAGACCCAATATCAAAACATAACGACAATGCATGAATAAACATTATCCAAAGTTGGAATTCCCTACTTCCTCGATATCCTCATTGCCTCAGCTGCTCGACCCTACTCCTACATCCCCTTCTCCTCCACTTTTTTGCAATTGAGTTACAACCTCCTTGGGCAACCCTATAGTCATTTCCTTAACCTCACTGAAAATGCTATAGTTTATCAGCTCTGAGTTGGAGGTCAGCAGGTCGGTCTCCATTTTCGCTATCTTCCTTTCCAACAATGCCTCCACACTTTCAAACTTCATGTTGATGCGCTCAAAATTTGATGCATGATCCATTTATAGAAACTCGACGTGGTGGGTGATGAGATCCAACCTATCCATAAGCAATTTAAACAAAAACTTCGCGACCCTCTTCCAACATGCCAAGTCCTCCTCAGGGGAATGCTTATCCCGTGCCTTATTTTACTCTATGGCAGTATCCTTCCAACCAACACTAATATTAATTTGATGCTCCCATCATTTGGGTCTGCCCCACATCCTTGGGGTCTCTCTCTCTTTTGCGGACCCAAAGAAGGTGGGTGAGCCTACCCATGGTTTTGTGCATGGGTTTTGCACATGATTTTGGGCATGATGGTTTTCTTCCCATGGTATTTTTTAAATCCAATCAAGGGAACTACGATTATGTTCTAATCCAGGGTTAGTGGATTGGGGTTTACGAATGCTTCAAAATGTATATATATGTATTGTAACATTGAAAGGAATATAATAAAAAATCAATCTGGTAGTCCCAATTTTGGGATCCAGGGTAAATCTTTGTGTATATTTGTTTTATGTTCTCGCCATTATTTATTTTTCTTCTTTTAAGGATTTGTTTGCAAGATTAAAACCTACATTAAACATGAAGGTATATATTAGTATGAGTATTTTACGATAAATTTCATGGTAAAAGGTGTTAGCACTTCGTAATTCCTCTAGGTTGAGGAGAGGAACCCAAAGGTAACAACAAACCACTTTGAAACTAGAATCTAACCCTTCCAGCTTCAGAGAGGGCTCTCTTTATATGAATCTTCACTCACTTAGGTCCTATGCTAGGTATTAAGATCAGGGGAATAGGTTTAACAGTTTTCTGGCAGGGAAGAGGGAAAATCCATTGGGCATGGAGTCATATTAAACTAATGATTTTCAGTGAGAATATGAAAAAATGAGGAGTCTTTTGACAGGGGCAAGGTAGGAAATCCTTCTGGTGTTTTTTATGAAAGTTTGTTGTAGAGCGGTGAGTAGAGGAATAGTGGGATTGGCAACATCTAAAGCATCTAGCTGAGGATGAATTCTAGACATCTCAATGGAATAAAAACACTAAAATGTTCATTAAGCCATAACAGAGCACTTAGAAAGTGAATTTTGAAACAATTTTTTCTTAATTAAACATGAAGACATAATATTCAAGCATGAAAGTAAAAATATTGAAACTCACAACACAGGAGAACACATCACGATCAGAAACTGACACATGAACCCGTGAGAAAACAGACCTCGATCTTCATCGTTTACTGAAAACTTCTAAATGAAAAGTACAATGCACAGTTATTTATATAACCCTGACCCACCAACATTTTGCACACTAAAATTCATTAAATATATACAATTAGCTTTTCCCTGGACTTAGGGGGTCGAGCTCAACCATTTCCCCAAAGATAGAGTCAATTACATTAGATTTAGAAATTGCTTGCGAGGAAATAGGGACCGAATTTCTGGAAAATAGGGGTCAAATATTAGATAATATCTCTCGAATCATGACTGATGTTACAAAAAGGAAGGATGTTTTTGTAGATGAGCTTTTCATTGAGAGAAACCTCTCTTAGTTTTCGAAAATTATTCTCCAATTCCTCAGAATATGCACCCAAAGATCATGAATAAAATAGGAAATAACAAAATCTGAAAAATAGGATGTAAAGATTCATTCGTATTTCCTCCGAGTTGAGGAGAGGAACCCAAAGGTAACCACAAACCACTTTGGAACTGCAATCTAGCCCTTCCATATTCATAGAGGTCTCTATCTATCTAAATATTCAGTCACCTAGATGACTGATTATCTTAGGTTTTTAAGCTAGGTATTAATATCAGAGGTGTTAGCGTTCTGTAATTTACTAGAGATTGTGAGAACTAATCACATAGGCCAACATCAAACCAACTTTGAAAACTGGGATCTAGCCATGCTAGTTTTAGAGAGAGCTCTCTCTATAAGATTTAACTTTGTTTAGATAAGTTTTTAGGATAGTTATGATTGTACTTGGGTTTTTAAGTTTGTTTTCAGTTTGGAAAATTGATTGTATTCAATTCAATAATGTCTATTGGGCAATGGAGTCAAAATATAACTGGATGGTTGCATCAAATTTTAACAGAGTAAAAACAGGGCAAGCTAGGAGTATTTACTGGATCTTTTTAAAATTTATAAATGGGTTATGACAAAAATATGAAGAGCAATTAAGAATTCTTTAGTTTCGCCTTCAATGGAAAACATTATGATTGTAAATGCAGCCATAATAAGGTACTCAAACGTAAATCCTGTTCATCACGCTTTTTGCTATACAATTGGAATTAATATGATTACAATGAAAGATGACAATGAAACATAAGAACAGAAGAAAAACATCACCAATATTTAAGCCACAAGAATCCTGTGAATGGTTTGATTATTATTGATGCTCCAATGCTTTGAAAAAGCTTATAGTACTCCAAAAGACAATAATGATTCTGGTCTCAACCAATCGATCTTTGATACTTCCAAAACTGAAGTATTTATAGAAAATATTACAATAATAAAGTATCTAACAGACATGGTATTTTTAGACTTAAAATTGAACTTAAAACTCTAACTGTTACCAAATTATAGTTTTGATGGAATGCGTTGTGTAACTGCAGGTGCTGATGTAGTGGGATAGTTAGGATGTGGACCACATTTCACTGATGTGCTGGTAGACTGAGTGCTGTGCTGGAAGATGAACTGAGCGCTATGCCTGTCTTAACCCGTGATGTCTTAGTTGTTACCCGAGACCTTTCTGCCGCGTTTAACCCCGTTTCTTCATAAAATGATGTTAAAACCTCATATGCCCGACTTGACCCTTTTTAAACAAAACAGCGTAAAAAAACCCCTATATCTAAACTTGAAAATTTGTAGACTTTAGTTATGAAATTTATCGCATCCACAAAAAATCGCACATCGCATGCTTTACAGTTTAAGTTATAAGAAATGGAATCGGTGATGCGATGCAAAGTAGGAGGTGACGTGGTAGGTAAGGTGGGACCGGACCGCAGCCCACAGATCACAAATTTTAAAGTTTAGTTATAAGCGGTGAAGGTAAAATCTAAAAGATGTGAAGTGTGAAGCGCAGAGAGAAGGCGGTGATGTGGAGGGAAGGTGGGACCGGACTGCAGCCCGCATATCACAAATATTAAAGATTAGTTATAAGCACGGAGGTACACTGTAAAAGATGCGAAGTGCGGTACGCAATTGGGACCCACCCACATCGCACATCGCAGATTTTTGAATTTGGGAAAATACAGTAAGCCCTAAAATCCGCGAAGTTCGATGTGCGCTAATTGGAGGATGATGTGGCAAGATGGAGCCCACTGCATCGACGAAGTTATAAAGAGGAAAATTTTTTCTGTGGTAAGGAAACGTTTATGAGGTTTCATGATATATCAATGTATTTCAAACGACTTGAAGTGAGGGGCGGAGCTGCTGTGGTGGGGCCAACCACATCGGAAGTTAACCAAAATACATTGTGGGCGCTTCAAATGGTAAGTTAAAAAAAATGTGTGATGTGATATATCGCAAATCGGAAATCACAAGTGTTAAGGTTTTGCTGCTATGCGAAAGGTTATAATTTACGAAAGGCGATGGATGGTGGGGGAAAGGGTGACGTGCTAGGGAGAATGGCCCCGCTTCAATCGCAATCGGGGATTGGGAAGGCGAAAGGTAAGGGGGAAACAATGATATAGCGATGAAAAAAGGTAAAGAAGAAAAATAAAGCGGAAAGGTGGAAAAAAGGGTAAGGTTTAATGATTTTTTAAAGGAAATGAAATGAAAAGGAAGTGTGGTGGGTGAATGGGTCCCACTTCATCGCATATCAAATTTCAGAAAGGTTTGTAGGAGACGAAAATTAAAGTATTTTGGGATTTCGCCGATGCGAAAAGCAATTTGAATGTGCGGGATTGTAATGAAACGTGTGGAAATATATGGAAATATATGAACATGGAATGAAGTGTAAATAAAGGGAAATGAATTAGGGAAAATGAAAATGAAAAGGGATAGATGGCGGGGAATATAATATGGAATATATGGTATGGTTTAAAACTTTAAGCTATAAGTTAATAATGAAGATTTAAACCATACAAATAACTTTTTCCATAGGCGCATTTAGACTAGTAGCCAATCAAATATTTTAAAACAGAATGAAGCTTTCTTTTTCTTTCGTGCTTCCCTGACATTTTATTTTTCCTTCTTTATTTAGAGCATCTACCACCTAACATTTTATTTTTCTTTCTTTATTTAGAGCATCTAGCACCTAACATTTTATTGACATGGATGCCTACAAAAATAATAATTTTCCTAACATTTTTAACTTTTTCATTCTTTTGTATCCATATCTTACCTTATCATTTTGAAAATTATTTAACTACTTATGCTAAATTATAAAAAACAAATGATGTTACAACATCTCCCTTGGTTCATATTACACTATTGAACCAATGTTTATTTTCTACCTAACTAATTAATCTGTCAAGATTAAACAGTTTGACAAATTATTTTTCACTACCTATTAACAAGCAATTTAAACCTAATTCCATCTGCTTAAACTATATGATTGAATTTTATTGAACTATTGTGGTATTTTAAACAAGCTGCACACAATTTATTTTCAGAAATAAGCTAAACTAGGAGTAGTGGCATTTGGAGGTGCAACACTTTCAAAATTTATTGTTTTCTTCTTTTTGATGGGGTTCACACACACACACACACACACACACACACATATATATATATATATATTCTATAACATATACCCTCTTTTGATTTTTTTTATGTTATCTCCTTTTTATTTATTTATTTATTTTGAAAATTATTTGCAAATTGGAAATCATTTTACAAAATAAATTTGATAGATAGAATAAAATTAGTCACCTTGAGATCCTATGAAATATAGGACCGTAACAATGGATCCAATTGGGGATGGAACTTCCATGCATTGAAGTGTCAAGAACCTGTGATCAGTAGCCTTATCAATCTGCACATCTGAGCAATATGTAATCTGACTCCTTTTCTGCTTCAAATATTATGATGGTCTGTTGACCATGGCTTAGGGCCTTCTCTGTGGGCTTCAACCTTAATCAGAAAATTGTACAATCCAACCTATGTTGACTATGATATTTACAATGATGTAAAAGAATCTTTAGACTAGGAGAAATAATGCTTCAACATCCTCCCATTTAAAGGACCACCAGGTAACTCTGTTCCATATATATCTGTGAGAAAAAAGGCATGGTCACCTCTAAAAGTATTTATAATATATGGTCCCATCCATATATTATCAATTTTTTTATGCTTCCCTTTGTCTTCTCTCCTTGCATCCCATTTTAAAACTTTTTCACCAATAGAAAAATCAATTGCCTTGGTCTTTTTGTCAAATATTTTCTTGATATTTTCCTGGAAGAGCTGTGTTCTGTTATACACCTCTTCTCTTGTTTTCTGCATATGAATGGTTTGATGAATCCTTTTGAGTGCATCATTTGGTTCCACTTGTAATTCTTGCATTATATTCGTCACTAGAAGTGCTAGAGAAGATGGAAAAACAACATCCATTCCATAGAAAAGTTGGTATGGTGACATACCAATGGACTTCTTGGTAGTAAGCCTATCAACCCAAAGTGCACTGACTAACTTATTATGCCAAGAATTTTTATTCTGTTCTAATAACTTCTTGATGATTTTTACAAGACTCTTATTGGATGCTTTAGCCAGTCCATTACCTTGTGGGTAATAGGCTGTTGAATGTCCTAAAGAAATATGATATTTATTACAGAATTCAATCATCTTTTTTGATTTAAAAGTTGCTGCATTATCAGTGATAATTTTCCTTGGGCAGCTAAATCTGGATAGGATATTGGTCTCAAGGAATTTGGTAATAACAAAATCAATGGAATTTCTGGAAGGGATGGCCTCTATCCACTTAGTGAAGTAACCTGCGACTGTTAAAATCCACTTGTGTTGGGTAGAGGAAGGAGGATGAATTTCACCTATGAAATCCAAACCCCATTTCTGGAATGGGCTTTCAATAGAAATGTGTTTTAATGGCAAGGGTAGAAGTTTCTTTTTACCTTCGAAAAATTTGACACTTATGGCAGGTTGTGACTTTCTTATGGATATTAGAAAATAGGGTGGGTCAGTAAAAACCATCCCTGAGAATTTTATTAGTAGTAGTCCTCCAATATAGGTGGCCACTACAATCTCCTTCATGAAAATCATGCATAATCTTATCTGCATCATTCTTCAGCAAAAATTTGAGTAATAGGCCACCATAATCTTTCCAATAAAGGACATTATCAATGATGCAAAATTTCACTGCCTTTAATTTAAGGAATCTAGCTTTAGTTTTTGTAAGACCAGAAGGAGCATTTAAATTTAATAATACATAAAGCAGGTCTGCATACCAGGGAGAATTTAAAAATTCTTCATTGATTTGTGGAGTCACCTGCTCCTCTTGATCATCCAAAGTTGCCACCAAGTTTATGTCAAGAGCTTGAAAATTGGACTCAACCATAAGCTGTGCAAGTCCTTGCCCTTTAATTAGTTTGGTAGGTTTTATTTCCAAATCATACTCCAAAATAACCGCAATCCATTTTCCTCTTTTTCCATCTGTTCCATTATGTGTTAAGATATCCTTTACCATAGAGTTAGGTACATAAGTAATTACATGTGAATGTTGAATGTAAACTCTAAAATATTTAATTGCTTTGACTAGTGCAAAGGCCTGTTTTTACATGATGTTGTACATGAGAGAAGCATCTCTTAATGGTTTGGTGAAGAAGGCTATTGGATGCTCAAATCCTTCGCTATTTTTCTGCAGTAAAACAACTGCAACAATGTGCTCAGAGGCAAAATAAAAGATGATAAAACCTTTAGTAAAATCTGGATTGATTAACACTGGTGCTTTAGTTAATGCCTATTTTACCATGTCAAAAGATTTCCAATCCTCTATGCTCCATTTGATTTCAGAGTCTTTCTTGAGCATATTGGTTATGTTTCTAAGGAGTTCGTCAAGATTAGGAATAAATCTTCTGAGAAAATTTATTTTACCTATGAAGGATTGAAGTTCCTTAATGTTTCTTGGGGGACTGTTCTTTAGGATTGCTTCAATTCTCTTAGGGTCAATTCTAAATCCATATTTTGATATGATATGTCCTAACAATTTACATTCTTCCATACCTAATAGTGTTTTCTTAGGATTTAAAGATATGCCAAATTTTCTGCATTTCTCAAAGACTCGTTTCAAATGTCTCAAGTGTTCTTCTTCAGATTTTGAATACATAGTTATGTCATCAAGATAGATTACAATAAAGAGGCCAATATCTTTTAAAAATGAAATGTACATTGCTCTTTGGAATGTGGCCCCAACATTCATCAGTCCAAAAGGCATTTTTACATACATGAAAGTGCCCCATGGAGTGGTAAAAGCTGTTTTATCTTGATCTTTTGGATCAAACAAGACTTGGTTATAGCCAGAGAAACCATCTAGTAATGATATCCGACTTGATCTTATCACCTTTTGTAAGATATGGTCCATTTTGGGTAAGGGATAGTTATCTTTCAGAGAAACCTTATTCAGATTTCTGAAATCAATGCACAACCTGATTTCTCCTGTTTTCTTTATGGTCGGTACTATGTTTGACACCCATTTGGAATATCTGAGAGGGACAATTATTTTAGCATCATACATTCGTTTAACTTCTTTCTCAAATAAAGGTAACAAAAATGGATTTATCCTCTGAAGTTTTTGTTTGAAAGGTTTTTGTTCTTCTTTAATTGGAATCTTGTGTTGTATGATGCTGAAATCATAAACTTTCAAGTCCTCATAATTCCAAGTGAAAACCTCAAATGTATTCTTTAAATAGGGCTATATATCTCCGTTTGGTGATAATATGTAATGTTTTTTACAATTTAATCATCTTTGGGTTTTGTTCAGTACCTATGTTGCATTCCTCAACTTCTTCTCCTATGGGCTCAATTTTAGGCTTCTTTGCTACATCATTGAAGTCAAAAAGGTCTTCTAACGGAGCTAATCCCTGGGGAAAAACATTATCTTTTAGTTAAAGCATTTCAAAATCTTCCTTTTCAGGATCTATTTCATGAATTTCTAATTTAGGCACACTTTCATCTAAATGATTATTGACATATAATCTATCACACTGGTTTACCAAAGGATTATATACATCTGTTTGATTTTGTCCCCGATTATCCAAATCTAACTGAGTTTCCTAAAACTCATATTTTGACAGTAATAAATTTTCAATCTGTTTCTAATTTCCGAAAACCTGCCAGTATCACGTGTTATCTGGTATTGCAGGTCTATTTCTTATTTCAATTGTGTGTGGTTTGTTCGGGTGAAATTTTTTACAAGTACTTGCAGAAACAACAAGACTATAAACTATGACATTTTAACTTCTTGGAATTATTGCTAGATCATATTCCACAAAAGTGTGTAAGAAATTGAGCACTGCATTTATGTATGCTCTTAATCTATGGTGTTTAGCAACATATTCTCCTTTTACTTGTTTGATGATAAATTCTGAATCTCCCTGCACAGTAATTCTTTTGGCACCTAATTTCTTAAGTAACTGCAAGCCTAACATCAGAGCTTCACATTCAACAATATTGTTGGTGCAATGAAAATTAAGTTTATAGGAATGTCCTTCACAATGATTATTAGATGGATTAGATAACTAGATTCCTGCTCCATAGCCTTCTCTACTACAGGCTCCACCAAAGCTCATATTCCAGAATATTTCTAAAGGAGGATCTAATTGTTCAATTAGAGCTGAGCTTTCAGGTGTATCAACTCTATTTCCAAATTGTGCTTCAATTTCTGTATCATTGAATAATATGAATAAATCCAAATCAGTGTGAACATAATATAGAGGGTAATTATGAGGTTTTTCTTGACTTCTTACCATATATTTCATAAGCGTTTCCCTATACAACCTTCTTTGCTGACCAAAAACTAGTATTGTAGCGTAGGTCATATCTAGTTGAAGGGTTCCTTATAACTTTTCTCCCCAAGAACGTGATAAAAGCATGCCATATTTAGGAGGAATGTCTACTATGACAATGTCCATAAATAGGCTTTTGGATGGGATTTGAGACAAATTTACACATAGGTCCTTGATGAGACCTAAACACTTCACTTTACTTGAATCAAATGATTATAGATATTTGTAGGGCCTAGTGACGCCAAGACCTAACTTTTCCATTACATCTTTGGGCATTAAGTTGTGTGAAGCACCTGAATCCAGCATAGCATTATGTAGGATTTTATCATGTATGTTTAATATGACATAGAAAGGAGGGACTGCTCCTTCTTGGAACTTACCATCTACTTCTGGACCAAAAAACAATTCAGGTTGATCATCATTAAGGTTGAGAGTGTTTGTAGTTTCCCCTATATTTAGTACTTCCATTACCTGAGTTCTGTATGTTTGTTTTTTTATTAGCTCTGTCAAAGGGATGGGAATTTTGACTTTGACTAGTTTGTTTTCAAGATTAAATGATGATTGAATCTTTCCAACATTGGGAATGTCAGGCACATCGACAATTTCTTTAGATTTAAGTAGGGTTTGCTGACTTGTGCTTGGAACATCAGTTTGTGTTGGTTTAGAAACAAAATCAAATGTCTTTTTAGTAGAAACCTTTGAAGGTTTCTTTCCAGGAGTTTCACAAGATTTCTTGGAAGAATTTTCTACTATTTTCTTAGGGTCTGAATCAGGGGTAAGTTTGGCAGGTTGATCAATGTTCTTCTTAGCAGTATTGTCAGAATTTTTTCCACTCCTAAGATTATATTTTTTGTGAACCTCCATAATAACGTTTTCAAATCCTTTTTTATATTCTTCAGATTCTTCTGACTCAAGCTCTGTTTGGGTTAATGAAAATAACTGTTGTTCTTCTTTTGTGAGAAAAATAGTGTCATTATTTTGTAAACCAAACAAATTTATTTGGTTGTCTTCTTCCTCTCGAAGGATCTCTTCGTTTTCACCAACATAATTTTCCTGAAAAGGGGGTCTAATTTGTTGGTCAGGTCCTCTTTGTTTAATGTGTGGTTGATTTCTCCTATTGTTTTGATTGCGATTTTGGGGAGAGTTTTGATTTACCCTAGGGATGTTTCTATCAATTACCATTCGTTCCATTGCCCTCACTAAAGAATCTATCTTGGCATCAATACTAGAGGTTGATGTTTCTTCTTTTATGATAACCCTCTTCTCAACCCTCATTTTAGCTCTTTTTCCTAACAAGTTGGCCTCTACACTAACTGCTATGCTCTGCATTTCATCTAAGGTGCCAGGATTCCTCTCTCTTAACTGATAAGCTATGTATGTTTCAAAACCATCTGGAAAATTAATCAGCACTAGTCCTTCGGGTGATTTTACGCAAGCAAGAATAGCATTATAAATAGAGTTGAATCTAGCAAAATAATCTTGCACACTTTCTCCATTTTCCCTTTTAATATTTTCATATTCTGATAGAATTTGGAGGGGATCCTTTTTAACTTGACATCTATCTAGAAACTGACGCTGTAGGACTGCTAAATCATCGATGGTAGCAGCTGGTAAAGCTCTAAACCATTTCCTAATATCACCTCCAAGCGTTTTGTTGAAGCCCCGAAAATCGGGTCTACAACAAGGGGGATACCCACCCGGTCTGGACCTTGGTTAGCAGCTCCTTTTCCGTTTGGTGTAGTGGGTCCGACTGGGGATAATGGGACCAGTTTCCCAATTTGTGTGTGTGTGTTGAGAATAGATATTTCCTTTCTAAAAATGTTCATAAGTGAAATGCTTTTATTCTATTTCTAATCTAATCATATGCAAATTGTATTCTAATTTAAACAGAAATATCTAATTCTAAACTAAACCCGGGATAAAATCTTGTTTATGCGATCTAAAATGATTTCAAATAACAATCGATAATAAAGATCATTCAACAGTTATAAGAAAATGATTCAATAAAAATAAACCACTTCATATAAAAAGTTAGATGAAACAGTTGTGAAAAGCATATCGCATAATAAGCTATTCATACATTAAGCATAAACAAATAGTCATCACCGTACAAAAGTGCCAAATGATAACTGAAGCATTCAAGCATCAATATATAAATAACTAAACATAAATATCACTTTCAACACAGAAGCAAAAAAAGTTAAGAGATAAAAGTACCATTTATAACTGGTTCTACTCATGAGCTAGAAGCAATAATGATTAATCTCTTCTCAATCCAACATCTACTAAGAGTACAGAAATACAACATCAGTAGTAGATATTAGACACAGATATCAATAAATCTCGTTCCATTCATTCATTAAAACCTCCTATGAGGGTGCAGAAGTGCATGTTCTGAGGACAAGTTTTTGACAAATTTCAGGACCCTTCTCTAAATGCATGAGAAGGGTTTAAATACTACTAACTAAATCTAATTATAGTTTATTACAAAAATTTTAGGATTCGGTTTAAATGACCGTCCTTTTTCTAGGCAAAAATAAAGTAAAACTAACACTAAATCTAAAACTAAAATTAACAACTAACTACTTGTGAATTTGGTCTTTGAATTTGCAAGCATCCAACATTAATTTGAGAAGAGGGGGTTGGCCAACTTTAGATTTTAATTGTCCCGAAAAGACGGAGTCAGCAAGTGTTGGCG
Source organism: Pinus albicaulis (assembly GCA_034641835.2). Taxonomy (NCBI): domain Eukaryota; kingdom Viridiplantae; phylum Streptophyta; class Pinopsida; order Pinales; family Pinaceae; genus Pinus; species Pinus albicaulis. The sequence goes on along the minus strand of CM076575.1, from coordinate 2,089,378,323 downwards.
CGATCTTCTCAGCAGAATTAATGATGCAATTAAGAGTACTGCATTGAATGTGTGGTTTTACTAGACATGTCCAGTAAGAATCCCAGTTTAATTTTGTCAATCCTTGAATTGATTTTTCCTTTTCTTCCGCTTTCTGTTTCCACTCTGTTTGCAATTGCTGTGCTTGTGATAGGTATCCCAGAATGGTTTCTGAAATTAAATTAACCTTGTGCAAATTTTCATTTACACAATCAGTAATGTGGCTTGTTGCTGTAGCTGCTTCCTCAGCTGCTTTTTCTGCCTCTCTGATCTGTGCATCCCATTTATTGAAGAGCATTTCTTTATGACTAGGGATAATTTTAGGGGCGAATTTTAGCCCAAAAGAGAATTTTAAGGGATTTTAAATTTTATTAGGGCGAATTTTTTATATAAAACCCATTTTTTATAGTTTAATAAAGTTAGCCCAAAAAGTATTTTAAAAATAATTAATTATTTAACATTAGCCCACAAAAAAAAAGGGCGCACAAATCGGGGCGAATGCCAAGGAAACTTTCCAAGTTCATCGCAGGGAGATAAATTTTGTAAGCTTGGGGTCGTCTTTATGCGTTTCTTGCATAATCCGTATTTGTTTTTCTTTTTCGGCCAAGCTTTTCTGATACCCGATCTTCATTTGCTGAAACTCTTGCTGTAACTTTTCAAATCGTATCTGTGCTTCACTGTTGGCATGTGCTTGTTGCAATTGTTGTTGCAGAATTTGTATTTGATCCTCTTTTTCATTTAATAACAGCCTTACCTCAGATGCTTTGTCAATAGTCGCGGAGGCATAAGCTCCTGTTATCTAAGATAATTTAGTAATATTTTCAGTGGGATCTGTAGTAGGATCTTTCCATAAAACATCCAATTGTTCTGCATCAGTAGAGAGTGCACTTTCTAATTTTCTCTTCTTTCTTTGCTTCCTTACTACTGCTTTATGTTGCGGGCTGTAGAATATATCCAGAGGAGGAATTTCCTCTATTTTAAGTACAAGCTCGGCAGAGGGAGTAATGGGTATATGTTCTTTTTCTGTGACATTGCCACTTATTTCTGTAACCAAACCTTTTGTTGTCTGTACAGGAGTTTGTATGTTCTGTCCTTCAACATTAATCAAATCATTAAATGTTTCCCATTCTTTATCTAACTGAGTGCTGATGGATGGTTGTTGTACATTAAGAGGTGGAAGATTCAACTGTGGAGTGGTTGAAGTCTGTTGTTGTGAAAGCTCTTTTGATTGAGCTGTATCCTTCACTGAGCCTTCAATTTTATCATTATCAGATTTTTTAGAACGTTCAGAAGTTTCTTTGCCAGACTTTGACTTAGACCTTTCTGTATCTGAGCTGCCACTGAGACTGACACTAGGAGTTGGTTCCCTTGCGGGTTCCAAGCGCAAATTATCCAAAGGGATAGTGGTCAATATTCTTTCTCTGTATATTTTAAACTCTTGAAATTCTTCTGGGGAGAACCGTGTTTGAGCTAAATGAAAAATTTCTTTAAATGAACATTTTTCTTGAAACATATCATCAAAAATATCTTCTTCTCCAGAAAATACTCTTACTTTGACTGCAGTGGTGAAATCCTTGACAACATCATAGGGGTCGAATAACCTTTTCGGAAACTTAAACAATTGTAAACATGTAATATTGTTTACTTCCTTAAACGCATGACCAACATCAAATAATGAAAATGCTCCACAGGAAACAGGAAATTGTGGCCAGATGGCCTTCTTTTTATCCTTTAATTCTTTTGTCAAACCTCCCTCTCCACAGGTTTGATATGCAATTTCCCGAGCTATAAGTTTGTTCAGAACATACAGGGGTAAAACATGGGGAGAAGCAAAGCTTCCAAAAACCCTCACATAAGTAAATAACTCTTCTCCAAACCATCTTGCGACAGGGAGAATGTCTACTTCTGATTCTGGGGAAAACCTTGGAGCATCCTTATTATACAACACTCTGTACAGAGGCAACATTATGCCATGGAAAATTTTATAAAAATGAGGAACAAATTTTGATTCCCACAACTCTTTGTGATAGACATGGATGGGCAAGGGATCATGAATTGTCCATTTCCAACCCATTAAAGGGAACTTAGAAACAAAGCAGATTGAATCCATACCATAAGCAGATAGATAAAAAGGAGGATAAATCCTCTGAGACATAGTCCGTTTAGACCGGTAATTGAAAATAGCCGTGGCTAAATTATCAGACAGTATTTTAGCCCAGTCCACAATGGTAGCGTTAACAACAACATTCAATAAGGGAAGCCATTCAGGCAAAAAAATATTAATGTCAGGCTTTCCAAAAAGCCTACATAACATAGCAGCAGCAAAACAATATGGAGAGGTGAGTGAACCGGTACTGTACATACCGTGTTTATCTTTCTTCAGTGGTTCATCTCTTCTGGACCATTCTTTAGTGCATTTTGCCAAATTTGCATTTTCTTTGGCAAATTTCTCCATAAATTGTTTGTTGTAAGTTGCCTGAGGCTCCGGAAAATGATACATAAGCCTCAAATCTTCTGGAGTAAACGACCCGATGAGCTCTTGATCTGGAGTTTTAAATTGCCTGTCCGTAATATCGGTGCTATCCAGCACCCATTTGACCATATCTTTATACGGAAGAATTCTAGGTCTTGCTGCTATCCGGTGCAAAAATGAACAAGCCAGCTTTGTAAGAGATGCTTCAGAGGAATTACTTGAACCCGCAGTAGCCGCAACGTCCATTACTCTTGGGTTTTCTTCTTCAAGCAAATTAAACATACCCTCCCAGGTGGTGATACCAGCGTCTTTGTTGCAAGCAGTGTCTGCGTACAAGGATGCCATCTCTTTAGCTTCAGAACTTGGAGCTTTCTCTTTCTTTCCAGAACTCGGAGCTTTCTCTTTCTTTCCCATAATGCTCTGAATATTGCTTTGTATAGTCTCCTGTTCTTTGCGCCTGCAGTTTTACGAATTAAGTGAGAATAATGATATGAGAAAGATGACGGGATAGTTTTAAATGCTGAAGGCGTATGAAATATATTATTTAATCGTGAAATAACCTTTTGATCAAAAAAAAATCCTTTTGCATTAATAATTGACAATCCATTCATTAACTCGACATTAAGGCGCATAACGGGTCTCGATTTACGGAAAGATTTTCTTCGTACAACGAGATTTTTAATAATTTGTGATAGTGCGATCTACGATTTGATTTGCAATATCGCAAAATCGCAATATCGCAAATCGTAGCTTTCGCAAATCGAAATCATTGCAAATTGCAACTTTCGTATCATCGCAATATCACAAATCGCAACTTTCGCAAATCGCAATTAGTAACATCGCGAAATCGTAATATCGCGACATCGCAATATCGCGAAATCGCAATATCGCAAAATATAACATATGAACAATATCCGTTATTATATTTTCTGCGATATGCGATTTGCGATAAATATTTTTCTGCATAGTTTTTTTTTGGATCGCGTGCGATGGATGTGATATTCAAAGAAAGGTTTTATTCTAATCTATCATAAACTTAAGTTTAGTTTAAATATTTTCCAATGAAATTTCTTTAAGTCAATGATAGTAAGTTTTATTGAAAATGAAAGCAAACACCAATAAATTTTTTGGATTTTTAAACTAAGGGTCCCCACTTATTTAGTATTATTACTAATACTAAATAAGAAGGGGGGTTGTTGCTGGCCACAAAAATTGGCGATTCACTTGGAAGAACCAGTTATCTCTTCTTTTCTTTTGAATTTTCTAAACTTTTCAAAACATAAAATTTTCCAGAAAATCAAACTTTATTACAAAAAGACAAAGTACATTATGCTTCAATCTATAAATGATATTTCATTTCTTCTATGATCAATTTTGACTATTCACTTCCTCAAGCTAGTCTTTGAATCTACATCAATCATTACTTGGTTTAAAAAGATAAAACAAAAATCTTCTCTGTAAATCAGTTTTAAATATGCTCATTTGTCGTAGGTAGAGCCACTGCTGCCAGCAAGCGTTTATAGCCTCGACAGGGTTACCTGTTACCCAGCAATGATCTTGTGTCCCACTTAGAGAGATATACAATTTTCAAAGAGAAATCCATATTCACACTTATTGCTTTTATTTTCGTTTTTATTCTTAAAGAACAATGTCTTGGTTTGATAGCCAATTTATGACAGTGCCATTCACTTCATTTATAACTTTGCTGAACAAGCTAGCTCGTGATGAGACCCCTTGCCTTTTGATTGCAATAATCTTAAGTCATTGCCCTATTGTGGTATGCAGTATTGGCAAAGTCAGCAAGCTATAATATCTATGATCATGATAAGTCGGCTCGTGATGAGACCTCTTACTCTTTAAGTTAAAAGTGTATCATTGGATTATTCCCTGAATTTTGTAATTTTCTAGGTGGGGAGGAAGTCATTGTTTCCTTAAGATAGCTCTGGACGACAATAATAGAGTTTTTTTTTTTTTTTTTTGGAAAAGAACTTTTCTACAGAGAATCTTTGTTTTGTTATTGATACCTTTCATTGGACTGATATAAAACAATCTTTCACCAAAAGTTGTTTTTCATCAAAATTTTCAAAGTTGAAATTAATATCATTTCTAGATTAAAAACTTTTAACTGTATCTTTGGATAATAATGATCAATATTCTAAACAGAATTCTATTTATATAAGTGAAGAAATAAAATCTGAAAAAGAGAACTTGTATCTTTTTATGAATTCCAAATGTAACCATTAACAATTGGTTTTATTATGACAAATAAGGAAAACTAATTTACAAAATAGAATGATGATCTCCTATGAAAAATATTTTTTAAGGATCTGTCCATTAACAGGTAAAGACTCTCTTTTCCCTGTTAAATCCTGTAACATGAAAGTAGATGGACCTATGATCTCTGCAATTTGAAAAGGACCAAGCCACATTCGTTGAAATTTTGTATGTTTTCCTTTTTCCTCATGAGCCTTGTCCCATTTTAGAACTAAATCTCCTATCTGAAAATCCTTTCTGGTTATCATGTTTGAATCAAAAGAAGCTTTAACTAATGCTTGATGATGAGCATGAGTTACTTTAGCCTTTTCTCGTTGTTCTTCTAACTTAATTATTTCCATATGCCTTAATTGTAAATAAGAAGTTGGTTCTTCATCAATATATTGGACTAAGGTTGAAGAAGGGATTGTTAGATGAGTTGAAAGAACCACTTCTCTCCCATAAACTAAATTAAAGGGAGAAGTGCCAATAGAAGCCTTCTGCGTTATTCGATCTTCCCATAAAGCATATATTAAAGACTTATGCCAATTTTTATGATTTTGATCAATGGTTCACTTAATGATTCTGATTAAGTTTTTATTTGTGGATTCAGCTAACCCATTTCCCTGTGGATAATAATTGGCAGAGTATTTAAGTTTGAAACCTCTCTTGAGTGCAAATTCAGTCATAGCATTACCAGAAAAATATGATGCATTATCAAACATTAAAGCAGAAGGTAAACCAAACCTGGTGATTATGAACTGATCTATAAATTTGATGATATGTTCAGCATTAGCAGTATTGAGAGGGACTGCTTCTACCCATTTTGTAAAATAATCAGTTTCTGTAATGATATACCTATGTTGTTTAGAAGAATGAGGAACGATCTCACCTATTATGTCCAATCCCCATTGATCAAAAGGTTGCTCAACGTTGACTGGTTGTAATGGAAATGATGGTTTCTTTTGTCTTCTGGCTGTGGTTTGACAAATTTGACATTTCCTTGCATAGTTGTGTGAATCTTTGAATAAAGTAGGCCAGTAATATCCTGCACGGAGAATCTTATGTGCAGTAGCATCTCCAGCATAATGTCCACCTGTTGGCCCATCATGAAGTTCCTGCAAGACTTTTTTAGCTTCAGATTTCTCCAGACATCTCAGAAGAACAGAATCATAATTCATCTTAAAAAGAACATCATTCACAAGCTGATATTGTTTAGCTTTCAACCTTAAAGCTCTTTTCTTGGTGTGATCGAGGTTTGGAGGAGCATATCCATTCTTCAGATAAAATATGATATCAGCATATAATGATTCAACATCGTTTAGGCTTACCTCATATGTTTGTATTTCTTCAGATGGTTTTTCAGAAATAAGCGATGCTCCAGCTAGTATTTTGCAAAAACCTTGACCTCTTACAATACTTGCTGGTTTGATTTCTACATCATATTCTTGTAAGGCAGTAACCCAATTGGCTCTTTTCTCACCCACATCTTTTTGAACTAAAAGATTTCTTACCGCTGGAAATGGTACTATGATTTTTGTATGGGTTTTAAGTAAAAAGGGTCTGAAATATTTAATTGCTTTGAAAATAGCATAAGCTTGTTTCTCCACATCTGAATAATTCAATTCAGCTCCCTGTAAATTTGAACTGAAAAAGGAAATTGGAGCTTCTGCTTTGTCTTGATTTGCTTGAGTGAGTATTGTAGCATAAGATTTATCAGAGGCAAATGTGTACAAAATAAAAGGATCGGAAAAATTTGGAGTTGCTAAAGATGGAGCATTGATAATTGCTTGTTTGATCAGATTGAATGCGTCATATTCATCTTTGCCCCATTTAAAGTTGAATTCTTTTTAATAATTGCTTGCAAGGGTGATACAATTCTCGAAAAATCTGGTACAAATCTTTTTACAAAATTAATCTGACCAAGAAAAGATTGCATAGCTTTTTTGTTGTGAGGTAAAGAAATTCAAATGGGACTGCAAGCCAGAAACTTGAATGGAGGGGCTAATATAGTCAACATCATAAATCCAAGAAGTTTTCCTTCACTTAATGCAAAAAAGGACTTTTTTCGGATTAAGTGGAATTCCATACCTTTGACAACGTTGGAAGATCTGCTTCAGATCTCTAAGATGATTGCTTCATTTTTTAGAATATACAGTTATATCATCCAAGTAAATTACCACTGATTTGTTAAATAATCCCTTGAAAGAAATGTCCATAGCTCTCTGAAATGTGGAACCAGCGTTGATCAGACCAAAAGGCATCTTTTGATATGCATAAGTGCCCCATTTGGTTATGAATGTAGTTTTTAATCGATCATCAGGATGGAATAGCACTTGATTATATCCAGAGAAACCATCTAAGAAAGACATTAATTCTGATCCTGCAACTGCCTGTTATATTTGCTCCATGGGAGGCAAAGGAAAATTATCTTTTTGGCAGGCTTTATTAAGATTTCGAAAGTCAATACAAATTCTAATGTCTCCGTTCTTCTTTCTAATAGGAACCATATTGGAAACCCATTTAGAATGTCAAACGGGAAAAATAATCTTGGCTTTCAATAACTTGTTAAGTTCAGATTTGATTTAATTTTCTAGATTGGGATGGATCTTTCTTAACTTTTGTTGGACAGGTTTTTCATCATTTATCATTGGGATAGTATGCTGAATGATATAAGTGTCATAAGTTTTGAGTTCATTTTAGTTCCAAGCAAAGACACTTTTATATTGTTTCAAAAGACGAACGTATGCTAACTTTTCTTCAGGAGCTAGGCCAAGGCCTAGGTTGATATTCTGTGGTTTGGCATCAGTTCCTAGATTTACTAATTCATAATTCAAAGTTGAACTTTGTAGTTTTGAATTGGTAGATCTTTTAAATCGATCTTTCAAATCATAAAGGTCTTCTAACTTGAATACTGATTTCGGCATAGCATTATTGGTGCTATCTTGGAGCAATTGTTTGTCATGTTGGTCTTCATCAATTATCTGATTGGTGTAAGATCCTTCAAATGTGAGAAAGTTTACAATATCAGGATAATAATTGAAAATCCTCCAATTGGTAATGTTATCAGGAATTGAGGGTCTAACGATTAATTCAATTGAAAATCGATCAGGACTAAAGTCTTCTGCAGGAATGAGCTTGGAAGCTACATTAGCTAGGAGGTTTGAACTAGCATTCTGAATTCTGGGAATTGATGAAATATTAAATGCTATAAAATGTTCAGTCAGATCTTGGACTAAAGATTGATAATGCTTTAAATGACCTGATAAACAATGTATAGTATTACGTACATGTTTGATTACAATTTTCAAATCTCTGAAAACTTTTAGATATTTGATGTCTAATCCGATTGCTTTGTATAGTCCTTGGACTAAAGCTTCATATTCTGCGGTGTTATTAGTGCAATCGAATTCAAGTCTGCAAGTTAGCATAATTTTGTTTCCCTCTGGACTAACCAAAACGCATCATGCTCCTGCTCCTGCTCCTTCATTAGACTTAGAACCATCAAAAAATAATTTCCAAAATAAATATTTATTTACAGGAGTATCTACAAAATTAATACATTTAGAACTATCTGTTTGAGAAAATATTTCTATTTGAGACAAAACAAAATGTTCTAAATAAAGTGAAGTATGAGCATTGAAATTTCCTAAGAAAGAATCAACTGAATAATTGCCAATGATATTACTGCTGTATGCAACTGGTTCATTTTCTCCTTCCAATTCTGTTACTATGTATTTCTGATGTTTTTCTCGTTCAACCTTTATCTGATTTGGTTTACCATTGTAAGGAAGCCACATATGCGACCAATCAGTTGCGAAATATCCATGAAGTTTTTTTGATCAATCTCTGCTAAAAATTAAGCCATAAAATTCTGGAATATCTGCAACTAAAATATCGATGACTTGACATACCTTTGGATTTGATGACAATCTTATGGTAACCTGATTTAATTCGCCAATCACTTCAACTTGCGATCGATCTAACTGGACTATTCGCACAACAGATTTTTGTGGTTGAATGTTCAATTTTGCACATATTGATTTTGGTAGAATATTAGATGAAGCTCCAGAATCCACTAAACAATTATGAAAATTTTTATTGAAAACTTCATAAGTAAGAAGAAATGGAGGAGTATGAGATCTTGACCTTCCTCCAATTAAAGCGATATTTTCTAGATCAACTTTACTGATCGTATTAGCTGGAGGTCTTCCCATCTCGTTGGAAGCTTGAGAAATCACAGGATCAGGCAAAGGTTTTTCTGGTACAGCATGTAATTCTTTCAAAAGTACCTTTTGTTGGTGTTTTAACTTGCTCAATTCATAAAAAAGTGATGTTAGCCCTAGTCTTCTTCATGTCTTTTATGATATTATACTCCATTTCATCTGGGACAATCAGTGTTCTCGATGGAGTTGATGAATCTATTTGGACTGGGCTAGTTTGAATTGCTTTAGATGTCGTTTTCTTGGGTGCAACTTTATCTTTATTCAATGAGCTTGCGCTCTTTGATTTAGAAGTAGATTGAGGAGGATCAAGTTGATTTCTACTTCGAGTGCTAACTGGGGATGCTTCTTGATCTTCCTCATCTGGGAGGATGAAATCCCACATACCTTGTACTTCTACAACTTCTTCTTCATCAGTAGTTTCCTCAATAGCAGTTTCCTCTTATTCTTCTTCTGATTCAGCATTAGTAATGGCATTTGGTGGCTTTGAATCAGTTGAAGGGTTTCTTCTAAAAGGCTTGAAAGATTTTTTAGAAGATGTTTCTGCCACTTGTTTCTTAATGTCAACCATTTCGTTAGACATGGTTTTCAAAACTTTTTGCAGTCCTTCTAAATCAAATGGATCTTTTGATTGCTTTTTCTTGGGATCTTCCTTAAAAGTGACTTTCTTGTATTTTCGTTCTTCTATCGCATTTTTCTTGTCTAAAGCAATGATACGTTTTTCTACCGCTATTGCCTCCTTCATGTTTTCTGCTAAAGTTGTTTTGTTAGCCCTATCAACGAAGATTGCTATGTTTGATGGTAGAGCATAAATGTACCATTCACTTCGCACTTCTTCACTAGGCTTGGAGGCAGTAGGAATTTTGTTTAACAATTTATTGAAACATGAATTAAAATCCTTGACAAGTTCTTTTGAGTCAGCTCTAAGATTAGATAGATCATTGATCAATGTTGCTGTAGACCTGTCATCACCAAATTTAGTCAAAAATTGATCTTGAAAGATATCCCAAGTAATGATGGATCCATATGGTAATGAAAAATACCATGATCCAGCTGCTCCTTGTAGAGTATAAGGGAAAATTCAGACAACAACATCTTCATTAATAACTCCATTGAGATTTATAGACAGCATAAATTTTTTATATGTTCTTCTGCTAACATGCCTGCTTCAGGATTAAACTTAGGCAACCATTTTTCAGGATGGGCTGGTAATTGACTCAAGGGAGTGGGCATTAAGACTGCCCCTGGATTATTCCATAGCATTTGGGCCATCGCTGAACTACTAACAGAGGAAAATGCAGAAGACGATATCTGTGATTGAGAAGATGAGGATATTACAATTACAGATGATTGAGAAGGTGATGTGGAAGTTCCAGTGGAATGAGGGACAATAGTCTGAAGTAGAGGGGTGGACAGTTGACTTCGTGGTGAAGAGGTTGAGATGGATGATGATGAGGAAAGAGTCTCGCTGTCAGACCCTTTAGGTGATTTCCTAGCTCTTTTCCTTGTAGGTAGAGGTAACTCGGTTGGCTGAATGCCAAGTTTTTCACTCTGTAATCTGGTAAGAGAATGAGCAGGATTATATTGAGAAGTTATACTGCCTTGAGATTTATCAGATCTTTGAGGTGATATTGCAAATCGTTGAAGTTTATGAATCAAAGATTCAACTTCAGGATGTTCAATAGCAGACTCTTCTGAAAAGTCAGGGTTTGTAGCAGTGTCTATTCTTCTTGTGACTTCTGGCTCTAGATTTACAATTTCTGAGTGCGATGGAGAAGTCGGGGGAGATGGTGAGGGTGTTTTACTCTCAGAATGGTATTTAGATTTAGATTTACTTTCCATTCATAGTTCTTGGCCCTCCTTCTAGCACCAAATATGTTGAAGCCCCGAAAATCGGGTCTACAACAAGGGGGATACCCACCCGGTCCAGACCTTGGTTAGCAGCTCCTTTTCCGTTTGGTGTAGTGGGTCCGACTGGGGATAATGGGACCAATTTCCCAATTTGTGTGTGTGTGTTGAGAATAGATATTTCCTTTCTAAAAAGGTTCCTAAGTGAAATGATTTTATTCTATTTCTAATCTAATCATATGCAAATTGTATTCTAATTTAAACAGAAATATGTAATTCTAAACTAAACCCGGGATAAAATCTCGTTTATGCGATCTAAAATGATTTCAAATAACAATCGATAATAAATATCATTCAACTGTTATAAGAAAAGGATTCAATAAAAATAAACCACTTCATATAAAAAGTTAGATGAAACAGTTGTGAAAAGCATATCGCATAATAAGCTATTCATACATTAAGCATAAACAAATAGTCATCACCGTACAAAAGTGCCAAATGATAACTGAAGCATTCAAGCATCAATATATAAATAACTGAACATAAATATCACTTTTAACACAGAAGCAGAAAAAGTTAAGAGATAAAAGTACCATTTATAACTGGTTCTACTCATGAGCTAGAAGCAATAATGATTAATCTCTTCTCAATCCAACATCTACTAAGAGTACAGAAATGCAACATCAGTAGCAGATATTAGACACAGACATCAATAAATCTCGTTCCATTCATTCATCAAAACCTCCTCTGAGGGTGCAGAAGTGCATGTTCTGAGGACAAGTTTTTGACAAATTTCAGGACCCTTCTCTAAATGCATGAGAAGGGTTTAAATACTACTAACTAAATATAATTATATTTTATTACAAAAATTTTAGGATTCGGTTTAAATGACCGTCCTTTTTCTAGGCAAAAATAAAGTAAAACTAACACTAAATCTAAAACTAAAATTAACAACTAACTACTTGTGAATTTGGTCTTTGAATTTGCAAGCATCCATCATTGATTTGAGAAGAGGGGGCTGGCCGACTTCAGATTTTAATTGTCCCGAAAAGACGGAGTCAGCAAGTGTTGGCGTGATCTTCTCAGCAGAATTAATGATGCAATTAAGAGTACTGCATTGACTGTGTGGTTTTACTAGACAGGTCCAGTAAGAATCCCAGTTTAATTTTGTCAATCCTTGAATTGATTTTTCCTTTTCTTCCGCTTTCTGTTTCCACTCTGTTTGCAATTGCTGTGCTTGTGGTAGGTATCCCGGAATGGTTTCTGAAATTAAATTAACCTTGTGCAAATTTTCATTTACACAATCAGTAATGTGGCTTGCTGCTGTAGCTGCTTCCTCAGCTGCTTTTTCTGCCTCTCTGATCTGTGCATCCCATTTATTGAAGAGCATTTCTTTATGACTGTCATTGATAATTGGTGCTACTACTCTTTTTCCTTCCTCTGTCTTTTGCCATGCCAAATAATTAGTAACTCTTTCATTAGTTAAATCATAATCATGTCATAATTCTACGACATGATTAGTGATTTTATCACTTTCTTGACAAAAAGAGTTCCACTGTGAAATCTTTTGGCATAATATATCTTATTGTTGCAGCAGTTGATTATTCAAAGAAATAGACTCTGAGATAAATTCTGTAAGCTTGGGGTCGTCTTTATGCGTTTCTTGCATAATATGTATTTGTTTTTCTTTTTCGGCCAAGCTTTTCTGATACCCGATCTTCATTTGCTGAAACTCTTGCTGTAACTTTTCAAATCGTATCTGTGCTTCACTGTTGGCATGTGCTTGTTGCAATTGTTGTTGTAGAACTTGTATTTGATCCTCTTTTTCATTTAATAACAGCCTTACCTCAAATGCTTTGTCAATTTTCACGGAGGCATAAGCTCCTATTATCTGAGATAACTTAGTAAGATTTTTCAGTGGGATCTGTAGTAGGATCTTTCCATAAAAATCCAATTGTTCTGCATCAGTAGAGAGCGCACTTTCTAATTTTCTCTTCTTTCTTTGCTTCCTTACTACTGCTTTTATTTGCGGGCTGTAGAATATATCCAGAGGAGGAATTTCCTCTATTTTAAGTACAAGCTCGGTAGAAGGAGTAATGGGTATATGTTCTTTTTCTGTGACATTGCCACTTATTTCTGTAACCAAACCTTTTGCTGTCTGTACAGGAGTTTGTATGTTCTGTCCTTCAACATTAATCAAATCATTAAATGTTTCCCATTCTTTATCTAACTGAGTGTTGATAGATGGTTGCTGTACATTAAGAGGTGGAAGATTCAACTGTGGAGTAGTTGAAGTCTATTGTTGTGAGAGCTTTTTTGATTGAGCTGTATCCTTCACTGAGCTTTTTTGATTGAGCTGTATCTTATTCTCCAGAAAATACTCTTACTTTGACTGCAGTGGTGAAATCCTTGACAATATCATATGGGTCGAATAGCCTTTTTGGAAACTTAAACAATTGTAAACATGTAATATTGTTTACTTCCTTAAACGCATGACCAACATCAAATAATGAAAATGCTCCACAGGAAACAGGAAATTGTGGCCAGATGGCCTTCTTTTTATCCTTTAATTCTTTTGTCAAACCTCCCTCGCCACAGGTTTGATATGCAATTTCCCAAGCTATAAGTTTGTCCAGAACATACAGGGGTAAAACATGGGGAGAAGCAAAACTTCCAAAAACCCTCACATAAGTAAATAACTCTTCTCCAAACCATCTTGCGATAGGGAGAATGTCTACTTCTGCTTTTGGGGAAAACCTTGGAGCATCCTTATTATACAACACTCTGTACAGAGGCAACATTATGCCATGGAAAATTTTATAAAAATGAGGAACAAATTTTGATTCCCACAACTCTTTGTGATAGACATGGATGGGCAAGGGATCATGAATTGTCCATTTCCAACCCATTAAAGGGAACTTAGAAACAAAGCAGATTGAATCCATACCATAAGCAGATAGATAAAAAGGAGGATAAATCCTCTGAGACATAGTCCGTTTAGACCGGTAATTGAAAATAGCCGTGGCTAAATTATCAGACAGTATTTTAGCCCAGTCCACAATGGTAGCGTTAACAACAACATTCAATAAGGGAAGCCATTCAGGCAAAAAAATATTAATGTCAGGCTTTCCAAAAAGCCTACATAACATAGCAGCAGCAAAACAATATGGAGAGGTGAGTGAACCGGTACTGTACATACCGTGTTTATCTTTCTTCAGTGGTTCATCTCTTCTGGACCATTCTTTAGTGCATTTTGCCAAATTTGCATTTTCTTTGGCAAATTTCTCCATAAATTGTTTGTTGTAAGTTGCCTGAGGCTCCGGAAAATGATACATAAGCCTCAAATCTTCTGGAGTAAACGACCCGATGAGCTCTTGATCTGGAGTTTTAAATTGCCTGTCCGTAATATCGGTGCTATCCAGCACCCATTTGACCATATCTTTATACGGAAGAATTCTAGGTCTTGCTGCTATCCGGTGCAAAAATGAACAAGCCAGCTTTGTAAGAGATGCTTCAGAGGAATTACTTGAACCCGCAGTAGCCGCAACGTCCATTACTCTTGGGTTTTCTTCTTCAAGCAAATTAAACATACCCTCCCAGGTGGTGATACCAGCGTCTTTGTTGCAAGCAGTGTCTGCGTACAAGGATGCCATCTCTTTAGCTTCAGAACTTGGAGCTTTCTCTTTCTTTCCAGAACTCGGAGCTTTCTCTTTCTTTCCCATAATGCTCTGAATATTGCTTTGTATAGTCTCCTGTTCTTCGCGCATGCAGTTTTACGAATTAAGTGAGAATAATGATATGAGAAAGGTGACGAGATAGTTTTAAATGCTGAAGGCGTATGAAATATATTATTTAATCGTGAAATAACCTTTCGATCAAAACAAAATCCTTTTGCATTAATAATTGACAATCCATTCATTAACTCGACATTAAGGTGCATAACGGGTCTCGATTTACGGAAAGATTTTCTTCGTACAACAAGATTTTTAATAATCTGCGATAGTGCGATCTGCAATTTGCTTTGCAATATCGCAAAATCTCAATATCGCAAATCGCAGCTTTCGCAAATCGAAATCATTGCAAATCACAACTTTCGTATCATCGCAATATCGCAAATCGCAATCAGTAACATCGCGAAATCGTAATATCGCGACATCGCAATATCACGAAATCGCAATATCACAAAATATAACATATGAACAATATCCGTTAATATATTTTCTGCGATATGCGATAAATATTTTTCTGCATAGTTTTTTTTTGAATCGCGTGCGATGGATGTGATATTTAAAGAAAGGTTTTATTCTAATCTATCATAAACTTAAGTTTAGTTCAAAGATTTTCCAAAGAAATTTCTTTAAGTCAATGATAGTAAGTTTTATTGAAAATGAAAACAAACACCAATAATTTTTTGGATTTTTAAACTAAGGGTCCCCACTTATTTAGTATTATTACTAATACTAAATAAGAAGGGGGGTTGTTGCTAGCCACAACAGGTTTGAAAAAATAACCTCATCATAACATCATCAATATCAATCTCATAGCGATCAAAGAAATTATTCATTTTGTCTACATGCTGCTGAGTAGTAATGGGTTGGGTGTTATCAAATTGGGGTATTTTTGATTGATAATCTTGGGGCATAGCCCCTAGATTTTGAGGAAGAACCAAGGGAGAATAACACACAACCATGATTGGAGGTGGAGGCTTGACAATAATAAGTGGTGGATTAATAGGTCATGGAGGATGTGGAAAATGATGAACTATATGTGAAGGAGAGAATGGATGAAGTGATGGAGATGAATGTCTTTGAGTTTTTATGAGAGGATATGTAATATAATTCTCAGAAGAGGCTGGACTCACAGATATTTGTTGAATTTTTTGGGATGCAATAGATGAAGCATCAATATTTAATGCAGACAATTCTACTGACTGTTGGAGATAGGCATCTGTAACTATTGAAGTGAAATATGATACCAAATCTTCGAGGATCTTAAAATCCTGGACAATTTCTTGATCAGATTTTGTTAAAGAAAGCTGATTTTTAGGTTAATTTGGATGCAGTATAGATTGGTCAATGATTAATGTATCTACCCAATTTAGGGATTTGCTTCTAAACATGCTTTGCTCAAACTTTAAGTCAAAGTCAATATCTTGTAAGGTTTCAATCTTATTAGGGACATATTGTGCTCTAGGAAGAGATTATTACTTCCCTGGCTTTTAGATGAACTGATCTGTTTGATGGCTTTTTGTGAAGTATCCTTAGTTCTTTTTACAATCCTTTGAGGATCATCCACTATTTCAGGAGGTTTGGGATCAGGATGGGATCTTGTATAAGGTCTCTTGGAAGCCAGTTTTGAGAATAAAAACACACACTATAAAAGGTAATCTGACACCAATCTTTTGAACTAGGAATTACACACTATATTTACAAAAAATAAAAAAGATAGCAATCTCTACGAAATAATTTATACAATGATTTTTTAACCAGTGATCGAATTTGAAAGAAATTATGATTGATTTCAATTCTTCCCTAGTATGGTCACCACTATGTTAGCATTCTGTAATTTACTAGAGATTGTGAGAACTAATCACATAGGCCAACCTCAAACTAAATTTGGAAACTGGGATCTAGCCATGCCAGTTTCAGAGAGGGCTCTCTCTATAAGATTTAACTTTGTTTAGATAATTTTTTAGGCTAGTTATGATTGTACTTGGGTTTTGAGGTTTGTTTTGGGTTTGGAAAATTGATTGTATTCAATTTAATGATGTCTATTGGGCAATGGAGTCAGAATATAACTGGATGGTTGCATCAAATTTTAACAAAGTAAACACAGGAAAAGCTAGGAGTATTTACTGGATATTTTTAAAATTTATAAATGGATTATGACAAAAATATGAAAATATTCAGTAGAACAAAAGATCGATTAAGAATTCTTTAGTTTGGCCTTAAGTGGAAAAAATTATGATTGTAAATGCAACCAGAATAAGGTACTTAGAAGTAAATCCTATTCATCACGCTTTCTGCTTTACAATTGGAATTCAGATTATTATAGTGAAAGATGACAATGAAACATAAGAACAGAAGAAAAACATCACCAATATTTAAGCCACAAGAATCTTGTGAATGGTTTGATTATTATTGATGCTCCAGTTCTTTGAAAAAGCTTATAGTACTCCAAAAGACAATAATGATTCTTGTCTCAATCAATCGACCTTTGATACTTCCAAAATTGAAGTATTTATACAAAATATTATAATAATACAGTCTCTAACATACATGGTATTTTTAGACTTAAAATTGAACTTAAAACTTTAACTGTTACCAAATTATAGCTTCGGTGGAATGCGCTGTGTAACTGCAGGTGCTGATGTAGTGGGACAGTTAGGACATGGACCACATTTCACTGATGTGCTGGAAGACTGAGTGATGTGCTAGTAGATGAACTGAGTGCTGTGCCTGTCTTAACCCATTATGTCTTATTTGTTACTCGAGTCCTTTCTACTGCGTTTAACCCTTTTTCTTCATAAAATAATGTTCAAACCTCATATGCCCAACTTGACCCTTAAAAAAAAAGCATAAAAAAACCCCTATATTTGGACTTGAAATTCTATAGACTTCAGTTATGAACTTTATCGCATCCACAGAAAAACACAGATTACATGCTTTAAAGTTTAAGTTATAAGAAATGGAATCAACGATGCGATGCGAAGTAGGAGGTGACATGGTAGGTAAGGTGGGACCGGACCGCCGCTCGCAGATCGCAAATTTTAAAGTTTGGTTATAATCAACAGAGATAAACTCTAAAAGTTGTGAAGTGCGAAGCACAGAGAGAAGGCGGTGACGTGGAGGGAAGGTGGGACTGGACTGCAGCTCGCAGATCGCAAATATTAAAGTTTAATTATAAGCGCAGAGGTAAACTGTAAAAGATGCGAAGTGCAGTATGCGATTGGGGCCCACCCACATCGCACATCGCAGAGTTTCAAATTTGGGAAAATATGGTAAGTGCTAAAATCCGTGAATTGCTATGTGCGCTGATTGGAGGATGTTGTGGCAAGATGGAGCCCACTGCATTGGCGAAGTTATAAAGCAGAAAATGTTTTCTAAAGTAAGGCAAAGTTTATGAGGTTTCATGATATATCAATGTATTTCAAACGAATTGAAGTGGGGGCCGAAGCTTCTGTGGTGGGGCCAACTGCATCGCAAGTTAAAAAAAATACATTGCGGGCGCTTAAAATGGTAAGTTAAAAAAAATGTGCGATGCGATATATCGCAAATCGGCGATCACAAGTGTTAATGTTTTGCTGTGATGGGAAAAGTTATAATTTGTGAAATGCGATGGATGGTGGGGGAAAGGGTGATGTGTCAGGGAGAATGGCCCCACTTAAATTGCAATCAGGGATTGGGAAGGTGGAAGGTAAGGGGGAAATAATGATATAGCGATGAAAAAAGGTAAAAAAGAAAAATAAAGTGGAAAGGTGGAAAAAAGGGTAAGGTTTAATGATTTCTTAAGGAAATGAAATGAAAAGGAAGTGTGGCGGGTGAATGGGTCCCACTTCATCGCATATCGAATTTCCGAAAGGTTTGTAGGAGACGACAATCAAAGGATTTTGGGATTTGGCCGATGCAAAAAACAATTTGAATGTGCGGGATTGTAATGAATTGTGTGGAAATATATGGAAATATACGAGCAGGGAATGAAATGTAAATAAAGGGAAATGAACTGGGGAAAATGAAAAGGGATAAATGGCGGGGAATATAATATGGAATATATGGTATGGTTTAAAACTTTAAGATATAAGTTAATAATGAAGATTTAAACTAGACAAATAACTTTTTCCATAGGCGCATTTAGACTAGCAACTAATCAAATCTTT
Source organism: Pinus albicaulis (assembly GCA_034641835.2). Lineage (NCBI taxonomy): Eukaryota > Viridiplantae > Streptophyta > Pinopsida > Pinales > Pinaceae > Pinus > Pinus albicaulis. The sequence continues at coordinate 2,089,359,632 of CM076575.1, read as the reverse complement.
TAAAACAGAATGTTGCTTTCTTTTTATTTCTTGCTTCCCTAACATTTTATTTTGCTTCTTTATTTAGATCATCTAACACCTAACATTTTATTGACATGGATGCCTACAAAAATAATAATTTTCCTAAAATTTTTAACTTTTTAATTATTTTGCATCCATATCCTACCTTATCATTTTGAAAATTATTTAACTACTTATGCTAACTTATCAAAAACAAATGATGTTACAACATCTCCCTTGGTTCAGATTACACTATTTAACTAATGTTTATTTTCTACCTAACTAATTAATCTCTCAAGATTAAACAGTTTGACAAATTAATTTTCACTACCTATTAATAAACAATTCAAACCTAATTCCATCATGATTAAACTATATGATTGAATTTTATTAAACTATTGTGGCATTTTAAACAAGCTGCACACAAATTATTTTCAGAAATAAGCTAAACTAGGATTAGTGGCATTTGGAGGTGCAACATTTTGAGAATTTATTATTTTTCTTCTTTTTGATGGGGTTCACATCCTATATTTATTTATTTATTTATAACATATACCCTCTTTTGATTTTTAATGTTATCTCCTTTTTTTTTTGAAAATTATTTGCAGATTGGAAATAATTTTACAAAATAAATTTTACAGATAGAATAAATTCAATCACCTTGTGATCCTATGAAATATAGGACACTAACAAGAGGAATAGGTTTAACATTTTGTTGGTAGGGAAGAGGAAAAATCCATTGGGCATGGAATCATATGGTGTAAATTATTTTTAGTGAGAGGATGAAAACTAAGGAATCTTCAGATAGGGGAAAGGTAGGTAATCCTTCTAGTTTTTTTTTTTGAAATTTCGTTGTAGAGATGGTGAGCAGAGTAATGGTGGAGTAATGGCATCTAAAGCATCTAACTTGAGGATGAATTATATATGTCATTAAGTAAGAAAAACATTAAGTGTTCAATAAGCTATAATAAAGCACTTTGATAGTGAATTCTGAAAAAAAATTATTCTTAACTAAACATGAAGATATAACAAAACAATCATGATTGCAACAAGGAAAAACTCACATACATAGGATAACACATCACCATTAGAAGTTGACACATGAATCCTTGTAAAAGCAGACCTTTGTCTTCTTCATTCACTATTTTTTTTGATAAAAATGTACAATGCATAGTGATTTCTTTCTCTAACCCTGACCAACCCTTTGCTTAATCAAAATTACATCATATATAGACCAAAAAAAGTTGTTCCTTCCTCGAGGAACTAAATTCGCCCAAAATATTTAAGTTTATGCCTTCAACAGTGAATATAGAACTACTTCTCTAGAAACTATGAAACTGTTTTAACTAAGGATTTCTCGAACATATTACATCGAATACAATGCCTAAAACAAGTTTAAAAGCTCCTAAACACCTTAGGATATATACCATGACCATAAAAAATCAATTACATAAATTTTAGATATAAATTTTATGGTCAAAGTGTTCACTGTGTGAAGGCGCAATGTAGGCGTTGCGCTACTTCCTTCTTCAGCAGAAACACGACAACTGAAGCGCAGCGATTTGATGGTTTGACTACTTCTGATCACTTTCTAAGCATCTAGATAAGTCATATATGTAAAAAATAACATGGAAATCATCACCTTCCCCTTGAAAAACCTATTTTCATTATGCAAACCTTCCATCCTTAAAAAAAAACACCTACAGTAAAAGCGTAATGCCTGTGTGAAAGTGCAACAAATTTTACCTTCAAAATTATAACTAGTGCTGAGGTCTCTGAATAAAAAAAACAACTTGGTACTGATGATGACATTCCTATAAGCCCTTTTCAAGTTCCTATACACAAAAAATTCCAAAACTTCACATTTTCTATCAAACCCTAATGCTTAGTCAAAAGTGTACCATTACTGTGTGAAGTGCTCCCTTTGCAAAAGAAGTTTCATAAGCTTCAGAAATCTGATTGATTGTGCGTTTAAAAAAATTCATGCAGAATATAAACTTCTCAACCTCCTTATCTAGCTTCATGCAACTAGTATACTTTGGGCAAACGACAAAACACAAATTTTTTTCAATCACCTGTTCAAGACTCATATTTTAGTTGCCTCAGCCAGTAGATCAAGATTTCTTCTGCCTTTCTCTTGTATCTATTGCAATGCCTCCTGCAACTATTGTTTAACAACCCTCAGCTCCTTCCTCAAGGTAATTTTTTGTCTGCAGATGTTCTTAATTTATTTGTGTAAGGTCAAATTTATTTTCAGCATATACGTAGCATTTAACAATGTTGGCTCACAAATGTTCAAGTGGTCATGTATTTTATTTTTGGCCCTTTCATCGTGCTTTCTAAGCATAGAAATTTCACTTTGAGTTTTTTTCAACTGATTCTTCAATCTATGAAAAGTGTGATGTCATTCATTCAACTCATCCTTCTTCCCTTCTTGCCTTGACTCTTCTTTGTGTAACTGAAACTTCCTAGTTGAAGACCTAGATACAAGAATTCTTACTGATGAAGCCTATAATTCTTGAATATTATCTGTATATACCTTCTCTTTACCTTTGGAATTAGTGATGGATATAGTTGTCTTCATCACTATTTTTGTCTCACCAATATTAGGTGCCTTTTCCAAATCAGTCTTCTTCAACTCCCTATTGTCATGTTGTAGTTGGGCAATGACCAAGTGAGCCTTCTTCAATTGTTCCTGCAATTATAAGATCTCCTTATCCTTATCATCTTGAACAACATACTCTGGTATGGTATCAATAATTTCAGTTGGTTGTTCAGGTGTTTGTTCTACGGTAAACTTCTTTATAGTAGCTCTTGTGAGTGGCTTCTTGGGAACTTTCAATACCTCATGAGAGAAATGGAGCCTCTTAACCTTTTTCTTTTCTGATAGGGCAACTAAATTTGGTGTCCTTTTTACGGCGCTCTCAACTAGTTATTGCACATTCCTTGCGACATATGAAGGTGTATCCTTTTTACTCTAGGGGCTGGTTGGAAAATAAATTGCCAACTTGGATGAATCTAAGAATTCTTGCCATGATTGTTTTTTCTTCCTCAGTTATTCCACCATTAACAAATTAGTCAAAGAGAAATGGAAAATATTAGGCTCTACTTGAGTATTTTTTTTAGTGAAATTTATTTTCCATTTTACTAATGCTCCTAAACAAATAGAAATGTAGGCTCAAAGGGCTTTTACCTGTGAAATGCATCAACAATCTGACGTGATACTGCTAAACTCTTCCAAATCTGGCTTCACAAGTGAAATGTATCTGGATGACCTTAAGAAGTTTTTGTAGGGCTCAAGAATGTATTACCTTGGCACAATAGCTCCATATTCCTTGTCTATGTACTTTGGATTTAGGATATCCTTGTAGTTGACTATGTCTAGAGGCATGGCCTTGAACCACTGTTCTCCTTGCAGAGGGATTTCTGTAGCAACTAAAATGGTAACATATGACACTAGAAAGCTCAAATCTCCAACCTTAACATCTAACCCAATGAATTTCAATGCAAATTATTTGGTCAAATGAAAATTATAACCTCGAATCTTGTTGGGTGTGTGTTATATTATTTCCATGATCAGTTGTACGCGTGGGGGGGGGGGTTGATAGCCCCGCCTGTACGTTGCGCTAGGCGCAGCAGGGGAGGTGGCAGCCCACTTATTCGGGGTCTGGGGTAGTGCCTCGAGAAAAAAAATTGGACCCTATTTTTTGGTGGGCAGACCCGCCCATGGTTTTGTGCATGGGTTTGCACATGGTTTTGGGGCATGATGGTTTTTGGCCCCTGGTATTTTGTAGATCTGGCCAAGGGAACTACAACTATGTTCTAATCCAGGGTTAATGGATTGGGGTTATGAATGCTTCGACGTGTATATATATGTGTTGTAACACTAAAATGAATGTAATGAAAAATCAAGCTGGTAGTACCGATTTGGAATCCAAAGGAAAATCTCTGTGTTTATTTGCATTATGTTTTATGCTCTCACTATTGTTTATTTTATGTTTTTAAGATTCGTTTGCAGATAATTTCTGTACAGGGTTAAAACCTACATTTGGTATCAAAGGGAGTTTCGGCTTCAAGGGGACGCCTTTGCTGTTGACGGGTTTTTGCTTGGGCCTGTGGTAGACCCTGTTCAGTGGGAGATTTGCGGGATCAATTCTTGCAATGAAATAAGATGGTGAGTAGTGGAAAGATAGAGATCGAGAAATTTAATGGTCAGAGTTTTGAGTTGTAGAAGCTCAATATGGAGGATCTGCTGGTGGATAAAGATCAGTGGATCACGGTAGATCTGGGTACCAAACCAACAGAAATTTCAGATGAATAATGGAAGAAGTTGGATCAGAAGGAAAAGAGCACAATACGGTTGTGTGTCTTAGATTCAATATTGTTGAATGTATCTGGGGAAGCTACGACAAAGGCTTTGTGGGACAAGCTAGGGAATTTGTACCAATCTAAGTCTTTGGTGAATAAATTGTTCTTGCATAAAAAGCTGTATAACTTGAGGATGAAGGATGGAGACTCGGTGACAAAGCATCTCAACACCTTCAATACTGTGGTAAGTCAGCTGTTATTTGTTGATATTAAAATCTCAGTTGAAGATAAGGGCATCAGTTTGTTGTGTTCTCTACCAGATTCGTGGGACAGTCTGGTTATTACAATAGGTAGTAATACAATGACCTTGAATTTTGATGACATTGTCTCAGCCTTGCTGTCGGAGGAAATGAGATGGAGAAATATGGAGGGCCAGAATGGAGATGACTTATATGTACGAGGAAGGTCCCAAAATAGAAACAAGAATAAGGTTTTGAGTGGGAGATCTAAATCTCCAAGAAAGTTTGTAAAGGTGTGCTGGAAATGAGGAAAGGAAGGGCACTACAAAAAGGATTTCAGATCTAAAGCCCCTGGGAAAGGAAAGGGATTTGATGGTGCTCCTTCTTTAGAGGAAAAAACCACCTCGGATGAAGGTGGGGATGTGCATTTGGCTTCTTCTTCAAATACACATGTAGATCATGAGGCATGGTTGATTGACTCAGGTGCATCCTTTCACTTCACCCCCGATAGGGAGTGGTTCTGCGAGTATGAGAAGTGTGATGGTGGTGATGTCTTCTTAGGGGATGATAGGAAGGCCAAAATCGTCGAACATGGAAAAGTCAAGCTAAAGCTGCAAGGTGGAAGGATTAGAACACTTCCTAGTGTTTTGTATATTCCTACATTGGCTAGAAATCTGATTTCTGTAAGCAAGATGGATGATGCAGGTGAAAAAATAGTGTTCGAGAAAGATACTTGCAATATGGTTCGGGGAGCACTGATATTAATGCAGGGATTTAGGATTGGAACTCTGTACAAGATTCAAGGTAGCATTGTTATTGATGGGTGCAGCAGTTCTATGGTTCCTGAAAGTGGAGCAGAAATCCTAGCGGTATCTGGAGAAAAGACCATGATATGGCATCAAAGTCTTGGACATATTAGAGAGAAGGGCCTTCAGATACTGCATAGAAATGGTATGGTAGAAGTTATGTCTAATTTCTCTTTGGATTTCAATTTATGTGAACATTGTGTATATGGGAAGCAAAATTGGGTGAGTTTCCCTTCTAGTGCTAAGAGGGTGAACGAGATATTGGAGCTAGTGCACAATGATGTGTTTGGACCTATTTCGGTTCCATAACTAGGAAAGTCTGTGTACTATGTTTCATGCATAGATGACTTCTCAAGGAATACATGGATATGTTTCTTGAGGAAGAAATCTGAAGTCTTTGATAGATTTAAAGAATTTAAGGCTGTGGTGGAAAACCAAACATAGAAGAAGATAAAGGTGCTGAGGATAGATAATGGTGGAGAATTCTACAAAAAGGAATTTGAAGAATTCTGTAAGAAGTGTGGTATAGCACGACAGAATACTAATCCATACACACCTCAGCAAAATGAAGTTGCAGAAAGAATGAAAAGGATGTTGATGGAAAAGGCAAGAAGCATGCTCAGTGGTTTTGGGCCAGGACATGAATTTTGGGTAGAGGCAGTAGAGACTACATGTTACCTGGTTAACATATCACCTTAATCAACATTGGAGGATAAGACTCCACATGAGGTATGGACTGGTAATAAACCCTCTCTTTCACATCTGAGTGTATTTGTATGTGATGCATATGTACATGTTCCAAAGGAGAAAAGGACCAACTTGGATAATAAATTTGAAAGGTGCATCTTTATTGGGTATAAGGATGGTTTAAAAGGTTACAAGCTTTTGAACCCAGAAACAAGGAATTTTGTGTACAACCGAGATGTGGTGTTTAGAGAGGTGAAAGATGTTGTTAAACATGAATTCCTACCAAATGAACCTGAGAAGATAGAGTTTGAGCTAAAGTGTTGGACAAAATTGTGAATTATGAATAAAACACGCTTCCCTAGACAGGTGCTAATCTAGAACAATAGATTAAAGACTATACGAATATTTTTCCTAACTAATAATAGACACACAGAATGGATTAGAAGCTTACTTGGGATCCAAGCGCTTCCAAATGGTTCCGTTTGTCGCTTCTGTTGTAGCTTCAAATTCCAGCCGATTGTGCAAAATATTTCCTGCAAGAATGAACACTAAACAACAGAAGATAGCAATAATACATATGTCTATTCAAGTTAGTTTGCTAAATCAGTAAAGCATAAACCATATACATCAACCAAGATCTTTCAATATGGAAAATCAAAGCCAATACATATGCATATAGGGAAACATAAGTTGTACTCTTTATTAATGATAGAAGGAGAGGTTACAACCTAGTGACTGATTTGAAGTGATCATCTCCAACAACATTCCTTAACCTCACCACAGTATAAATATCTCCAGCAGCTGTTACACAAATCTAACTCTCAATTGAAAATCCATGAAAATTTCTCTACTCCAATTATTCCTTCTCAAGCACTCAGATCTGTGCTCAATTTATAGAGGAGCTGAAGGTAGTTTTACAATCAATGAATTTCCAATAATAGGCAAGGCATTTTCCTAATCTGTTATATGTCAAATGGACACTTGGATTCGAAGCTTGACACATGTGAACTCTTATAGAAGGCACTGACCAAGTGGAGATTCCGGAACAATGAAAATTTCACTCCTAATGTGACCAATGCACCTGTGAATGTTGGGAAGTGCTTTGCAGAGCAACCTTGCATGGGGCTACCTGCATATGCAACGCACTTAGCCCCTTTAGTGGCAGCGTTGATGAGCTCTCATATGATATCTAATAAACTTCAAATCTTGGAAACCTTTGCTTGATGAAATTCATGTATGATTTGTCTTGTTCTTTGTCTTAGGGAATGTAGCAACTTGAAATGATAGGGGATGATGGACCCTATTCGTTGGTCCTGGAGATGTTGCCCAGTTAACCAGGTCATTGGGAATGGTGCCCAAATTGACCTATAACAAATTCCCCCCTAAAGCATGAAGTCAAAATAATAATAAAAACATTTGATTGAGATGCTTTACACTGTGATGGGCTGGAGATGAAGCAGAGTGGTCACCTGCATCAATATTACAATACATTACATCATGATATATCCTTTTTGATCATAATTGCTGAGGGTAGGCATTCCCATATTCAGCACATAAAAAATCTAATAACATGTACATAATTCAGAAAGTCGTCTTCATTGGAATGTTTCCCAAATGCAGACATGCCTACAGATATAGGCCCATGTTTGGATGACAATCTGTATATAAGGTCACCGTACAAATTATGTGTACAACAATCCTAAAATTTCAGCCCAGATGGCTAAAACTAGATCCGGGGTCTTCTTATCTCATTCACTTGATCATTCGGGTACAAGTCTAGACATGAAAATATATGATTTGTAGTCGAATATGGAAAGACATCGTTTGATTACCATCCAATGATGTTAGCGGTTAACAAACGCGAGAGAACCACCATTAATGTCAATGGCCCTCAAGGTATTGCAGTACATTTCGTAAGGCGTGAATAGATGATTTGATGTCGAACGCCAAATAAAATATTTCAGTCAAAGGTCCGGAAGCGAGGATCTTTTCGATGTTGTAACAAGCCTCATGGTACTGGAATTTGATGTTTCTAAGTGAATTTCCTGGATATTGATTTGTCGTCGACAAGAAGTCACCTTATTTCGAAATGGGAGTTACTGATTTTGGAGACAAGGGTATGACTTGATATAGCAATTTTTAGGGATGACGGTCATGAGAATGAAGGTTTGTGAGTATTGCAGAAGGATGAATTATTCACTAGATGACTTCTCTTGAACATATCGGCAACACCACGATGAGTGGGCAGCATTGACCCAAAACTGAAGTGAAGGTATGATGAACCATAGGTATGAATGAACCGTCAAGAAGATTACCCAACCCAAATAGTTACGAACATGGAGTGAAGGAAGTGTTATGTTCAAGAGCAACTTGCTACCATAAATAATTCTTGCTTACTTTTCCCAAATTTTCCCTGGTCATATGTCGACCAGTACCTCTTTATTTTTTAACAAGCTTGAGGAGGATAACATTTTCTTGATCTATAATTCAACCCTTCGGCCGAATAAAGTGTCGCTATTTAATAATTTAATGAATGTAGCGATGAATGAAACTTGATTCTTGCTATGATCGACAAGCCCGTCGCTATTTTATGTTTTAACAAGCTTAACGACAGTGATAGCCCAGTCCTTTTTCATATTTAGAGAGTTTAAAAAAGAGGACGAAAGAAAACTCCATAAGTACTTTTTTGTAAATTTGTCACTCAGATCCGAAAAAGTGTAAAATAATATCTGAGAGAACCTCTTTGGTCATGTTTAAGCAAGGTATTCCTTTTTCGTAAATAATCTATCTCAGTCCGGAAAAGGGTTAAACTTATACTGAGTAGATATCAATTCATTTACTTTTATGAGCTCGAAAAGACAAGTGATCGGAAATATTTTCACATTATCAGAGTCTGAAAAGAGCTGAAAGAAGACTCCAGGGGTTCCTTTTTCGCTGTTATCGAAGCTCGAAAAAGAGATAAAAGTGCGCTTCAAATCCTTTTTTGTTTTTAACAAAGATCGAAAAATAAGGAGAAAAAGTATGCTTTGTGGTCAAGTCATTCTTTGAAATAAATTTGCACGACTAATCTGTTCATCAGTTGTATATCTTGTTTAGAAAAACATCAAATGGATTAAAAATACCTGTTTCATGATAAAAGCATAATAAAACTATAGTCGTAGAAATAAATTTAACTTGCAAATAATTAAATGACTATTAAAAGTAGTTTCACTATTCATTTTTACCATTCCATAGTTACCATTTTCATTTTCTGAACCTGATTTTGCCCCTGAATTTCAGCTGTTGATTGCGATCGTTTATGTGGACGGATTTCATTGCATTTTGATCCAGGTTAGTGCCATGAACCTCCTATTTCCTTTAGTATTCATTTCATTTCCAATTTCTACAAATTTTTAGGGTTTTAAGTCCCAAGGGTAAATTCTGCCAAAAATAGGAAAATGCACCCCTGAATGTCGAAACCTGCATTGCATAGAAAGTACAATGAAGGGTACTTGCACATGCAACACACTGTCTCTTGTTAGGGAGTGTGTTGGGCGCAATCTAAGTTTTTGATTTTCATATTATGTCCAAAATTTGCCTAGCTTTTTGCAATGAATGGAATATAATGGATCTTATGGTTGTATTTCAGGTTTCCATCGGATTATAATGAAGATTACATGAAGGGAAAGAGAACATGAAGAACAGGATATGATTTCCCTAAATGATCAGGGTACAGTAAGGGCCCTAAGAGATTGTGGACTTCTTAAGTACTTCAGGTTGTCAGGGATGAGGCAATAAATAGAACTCTTAGAGTTCTTAGTTTGAGCATGGGATCCAGCTATTGAGGCATTTCATACTAAGAACCAAGTGGTTCCCATAACAGTTGAGGATGTATACTTTCTCACAGGTTTTTCGAGGAGAGGCTTGCCTATTTCACTCTCAGGGCCTATTGTTGGAGGGGAGACTGTGAGAGATTATATTTTGCAACATTGCTATCTAGGGGCAGAGCCAAGCAAAGATGGAAAGATAAATATCCGGGATGTTAGAGATTTTCCTTTGAGAACTATCCTTTTCACGATCGCTAAACTTGCTGGCACCATTACACTACATGTAGCGAATAGATCGTATATGCAGTATGCGTTAGAGTGCTTAGAGCCAATAGTCTTCAACTGGTCTAAAGCTGTTCTTTCTCAGATAAAGGAACAACTGAATAAAGCAAAGGGAGGAAGGAAGAAGAATTTTAGTTATGGTTCAATCCTTATCTCCTTCGCTTTAGAATGGATTCCATTGATTGATCTGAAAATGGTCTGGATAACTTGTATGTATTTCAAGAACCTACCACTCAGTTTAAATTAAATGATCTAGCTTGTACTTGACAGTTTTGCGGAATTATTTACTTGAAAGTGGTGTATGAATTTTTACTGTTTAGGTGTCTTAACTTCATTTTTTTCTTGCTGTAATTTAACATGTATGAAAACAACATAATGTATCAAATAATCATTCAATCACAACAACAATTTTAATCTAGGAGTTCACCTGAAATCTTGTGGGCTACGTCTCCTTTGAGCTTTGTCATCACGACTCAACTCTTTGGGATTATGGTAAGGTTTTTTACAAGTAAATACTTAATTCCAATGAATACAAAAATGATCCAAAGGACTAAAAATACCATAAATATCCCTCTATTGGCTATCCAAATTCTGCAAACAGCTTTAGGCTCTTGTTGACACGATTCCTTCTGTCGGTGCACTAAGCTACTCTGAGCTTATAAATGGCACACAATCCTTCAGAATTCTATTTCTGTCACTAAAACCACTCCTTATGTATCTAAAAATGACCAGACACCAAATACCAACTTATAAATTTCTCAAATTGAGCATTGCATTCCCCAAATAGGCTATCCTCCATGGTTTGCCAAGGGCTGCACAGAACTTCACATCAGAATTTAGAGCTCTATATGTTCTAAAAATGTTATAAAACCACTTCCCTTGGTTCCAAAATGTCTGAAATAGTCAAGATAGAGTTTTCATTCATCAAAAATGGCCTCCGACTGCTCCGGTTTCGCCTCAATCACCTATCGACACCCCTTGGTACTAGGGTCAATGAAAAATTCTCTGCTGATTTTTCGACCTCTAAAAGTCTTTAAAACTTGCTGAAACATCTGTAAATAGATTTAGAATGATGTTTTCAGTTAAAAATGACCACTGGTTCACTGCAAATGGTTTCAAACAACTCTTTCAAAGCCCTGCACTGCTTCTGGAAAAAGCTGGCACTAATGACCCCTGGAACTTTAATGAAGCTTTTCGGCCTTCAAACGTTCTCTACAGGCTCTAAAAACCATTTCAACATATTTATAACATCCGAATTATCCAATTTAGACTATTGGAACTCTGGAAAAGGACTCTAACTCCCCTGGTTAGGCCTCAAACTGAATTTGTCTCATGGTGGCCTTGATGGCTCCTTCATCTTCCCTGAAGAAAAATCTGTTGAAGATCACCTCCATTCGACTTGAAACCTGTCCCCAAAGTCTCTAGAGGGTTGAAGAAACCCAAAATTGACTAAAATTTCATCTTTTTTGGTCGAATATTGAGAAAGTTATGACCAAAACAAAATTTTTCCCAGCGTCACTAGAAATCCTCTTCCAAAATTGGAGGAACTCCAGTTAAAGGTGCCAAAGTTGGTGGAATTTAGAAATAGTGAAACCATGCCCAGATTTAGCCGGACGGTTAGGTGTGGCATTTATTTTCATGTGGGGTGGCCACATGTCCGTTCCGACTTAACCGCAACAACAATTGTTAACAAACCGTTGGAGAAAACTGTGGCAATAAATATTAGCTGCACTAGCACCCACACGTGACAGTTTTCATGGGCGGATAAGTCTTAACCACCGGCGTTAGCTCTTGGTCACAAACGGGATGGTCATATGGTGTCAGGCTAGCCCTGCGGGGCTAGCCCTTATATTTTCCGCCATATGCATTTTAAAACTTTATAAATAAGCTGACTTCATTATGTGTTAAGTAACACACATAGCCAAGACGGTCGGGCTTCCTTGCTTGTAGAGATGAGGTCTTAGGTTCAAAACACGTAGACATAATTTTTTTTTGGAATACCACATTCTCTCCAGCCTGGGGCCACGTGGCGGCCTCCGGGCTTGCCACGTGGCACCCTTTGATTGGCCATTAATCAAAAATTCATTTTTTCATCGAATCACAGAATGCCACTTGTCAGAATTTGATAAGCCCAAATAGAATATTCCAGGGAATATTTCAAGGAATATTCCTTGGAATATTATTTTTTAAACTTTTCCAATGTTGGAAAGTCAAACTCGATCAACTGAATTTTGGTTTTTACTGGAGACTTCAAACCTGAATAACATTCGCATATGACGTCGATTTTGAAAATGTTCTGAAACCACTTCCATTGGTTCCAAAATGTCTGAAATAGTTAAGATAGAGTTTTCATTCATCAAAAATGGCCTCCGACTGCTCCGGTTTCGCTTCAATCACCTATCGGTACCCCTTGGCACTAGGGTCAATGAAAAATTCTCTGCTGAGTTTTCGACCTCTAAAAGGCTTTAACACTTGCTGAAATATTTGAAAATAGATTTAGAATGATTTTTTCAGTTAAGAATGACCACTGGTTCATTGCAAATGGTTTCAAACAACTCTTTCAAAGCCCTGCACTGATGCTGGCAAAAATTAGCACTAATGACCCATGGAACTTTACTAAAGATTTTCGGCCTTCAAACGTTCTCTATAGGCTCTGAAAACCATTTCAACAGATTCAAAACATCTGAATTATCCAATTTAGACTATTGGAACTCTGGAAAAGGACTCAACTCCCTTGGTTGGGCCTCAAACTGCATTTGTATCATGGTGGCCCTTATGGCTCCTTCATCTTCCCTGAAGCAAAATCTGCTGAAGGTCACCTCCATTCGACCTAAAACTTGTTCACAGTCTCCAGAAGGTCGAAGAGACCCAAAATTGACTAAAATTTCATCTTGTTTGGTTGAATATTGAAAAATTTATGACCAAAAGAAATTTTTTCCCAATGTCACTAGAAATCCTCCTCCAAAACTAGAGGAACTCCAGTTAAAGGCACCAAAGTTGGTGGAATTCTGGAAATAGAGGAACCACGCCAAGATTTAGCCAGATGGTTAGGTGTGGCATTTATAGTCATGTGGGGCGGCCACATGTCCATTTCGAATTAACCGCAACAACAAGTGTTAACAAACTATTGGAGAAAACCGTGGCAATAAATATTAATTGCACTGGCGGCCACATGTGATGGTTTTCGTGGGCGGATAAGTCTTAGGGCTAGCTCGACACCACATGACCATCCTCCTGTCAAGAGCAGTCTTTCTTGCACTCACTCTGAAAATTTCTGGTGAGAAATTTGCAGAAGGAAAATGTACATCACTGCCTTGATCAATGATCCAAGGTGGCTCAAACAAACGAGATATTACAACATAAAATACATGCATATAATCGAAATTTGCATATGTACAAAGGAGTATGGCTTACTGTACTAAGAATTCCATCCACTTCTTACCAAGCCACTTCCATGGCGACTTTTGCTGCTGCAACTCTTCCTCATGTGAATCTTCCATTTTCACATCGATAATGGAATCTGTAGTTCCACTTGTGCCAATATTTCCGTCCTCTTGCTGCATGTGATTTGTACGACTAGTTGGATGCAAAGTCCAACAATGAGAGACATCATGTCCTTCTTTTGGAAATATGTGCAAAAATTATGCACCTTCTTAGAAAGTTGTCTTTCCCTCATCTGCTTCCTGTATGCTTTCTTCCTCATCTAGCATTTCGAAACAACATGGTTAAATCCACCACAATATGTACAACAAATATTTCTTCCATTTAAGCATGTAAAATTATCTGTCCTTGCAGAAATACAATAAAATTGATCATGAGAATATTTATACCTCTTGTGCCGCTTTGAATGTTCATCCTTTTTGTCTTCATGAGAAGATGAACTAGTAGAGGCTACAACTTTCATTTGCAGACTAACATCACCAATTTTGTCTTGAAAATTGTTTGAACTTGCATGCTCGCCATAAGTTGCATGTGAACCATCTTCTTGCTGCAACAAAGGCTTAAAGCAATGGAAATCATCTTCGAAACAAATTTGACATATTTGCATCTTAGAACTTGGAATAAAATTTCTCTTTGAATTAGCCTCACATGCCTTCATGGCTTTGGAGTCTTCACCATTAAATTGCACATAACCAAGACCAAGATTCTTGGGTTGTTCCTCAACCGAAATGGGATCAACCATGCCTTGTGCATGCTTTCCTAATCCCTTGCCTTCATAGCCCATTTTAATCATTAACTTGGACCCTATACCTCTTGTATGTTTTTCGAAAGAACCAACACATCTTTCTAAAGAAGAAAATGAAGACAAGGTAGAATGGATTACCTCTTCCTCACGAATTTTCTTGGTCAAAGCCTATTGGGCTTGATGGAGCTGTCTCTCCATATCATGCAATATTTGAAGAATTTCTTCCTTATCTTCCTTCATGGCAAACATCTGTTCACGAAGTTCAGTGCTTTCTCGTTTATCCTCAAACAATATCTGCACCATGTCCTTCAATATAATAAAGTCACGCTTCATATCATCATCGAATAATCTTGTGAAGGAGGAAAATTTACTTGTATAAATTGTCATTATGATGTCAATGAAAAAATTAACTTCAAAAAAGTTTTCAAAGATTTCAAAACAAATGACAAGATTTTTTAACCAAATGGCTGTAAAGACAACCTCTTATTCAAGCAGCGAAACAACAAACAAACTCCAAGAGCTTCTTAACAAACAATCGTCAAGAGGGTTTGTGTTCCAATGGAGACCTTAAGGTAAATTGGGGTAAGGAAGAAGCCTTCAACTCTTTCTTCCTTTTTTTTCTCTCCAAGACTTAGCTAATCAGTAGCTATCCCCAAATCTCAAGCAAACTCAAACAACAATTAGTTTGCAAACAGTAAAACAGTTAATCTTTTACACTGTTTTAACACCTTTCAAGCTATACAGTCAAGCAAATGCTATGTCAATCAAGAAACCTGGTGGAGTTTTGGGTCTCTTCGACCTTCTGAGCACTTTGGGACAGGTTTCAGGTCGAATGGAGGTGATCTTCAGCAGCTTTTTCTTCAGGGAAGATGAAGGAGCCATCAGGGCCACCATGAGACAAATTCAGTTTGAGGCCTAACCAGGGGAGTTAGAGTCCTTTTTTAGAGTTCCAATAGTCTAAATTGGATAATTCAGATGTTATAAATTTGATGAAATTATTTTCAGAGCCTATAGAGAACATTTGAAGGCCAAAAAGCTTCAGTAAAGTTCCCTGGGCCATTAGTGCCAGCTTTTGCCAGCAGCAGTGCAGGGCTTAGAAAGAGCTGTTTGAGACCATTTGCAGTGAACTAGTGGTCATTATTGACTGAAAACATCATTCTAAATCTAATTACAGAGGTTTTAGCAAGTTTTGAAGACTTCTAGAGGTCAAAAAATCAACAGATAAGTCTTCCTTGACCCTAGTGCCAGGGGGTGCCGATTTGTGATTGAGGCGAAACCGGAGCAGTCGGAGGCCGTTTTTGATGAAAGAATAGTCTAAATTGGCTATTTCAGACATTTTGGAACCAACAGAAGTAGTCTCAGAAAATTTTGAGAACTTCTAGAGCTCAAAAAGCTGATTTTAATTTTTGGGAAGCCCTGGGCAAACCGTGGAGGATAGCCTATTCCAGGGAATATTTCGAGGAATATTCTTCTCTTTTATTTTTTTTTCTAATGTTGGAAAGTCAAAATTGGTCAACTAAAAAATGGAGTTTACTGGAGACTTCAAACCTGAATAAATTTCGCATACGACCTCTATTATGCGAACCGTTCAGGGCGCCAGAATCGCAACGACGAGGCTTTTCCGGTCGTTTAGAATGCAACCACTTTTGAATACTTTCATTTTTGAGTAGTTTTCATATCTTGGATATGATCTCTTGATCACACCTCCAAAATGATAAGCTTTTGGACCTTAAAATCTCTATGAAATACTGAAACTGATCTGTACAACAAATAAGAGTATTGCACCCTCTTCTCTTCAGCCTCCAAACACTTTCCTTGCATGGATAGTGACTTTGAACCACAACTAGAAAGAAATTCACACTTCCTTCATCGGTGCACTTGTCCTCATGTCAAGAACTATTTTTCTTGCACTCACTCATAAAATTTCTGGTGATAAATTTGCAGAAGGTAGCTGAACATCGTTCCCTTGATCGATGATCCAAGGTGGCTCAAACAAACGAGAAATTACAACATAAAATACATGTATACAACCGAAATTTGCATATGTACAAAATGAGTACATCTTACTGTACTAATAAGTCTATCCACTTCTTACCAAGCCACTTCCATGGTGACTTTTGCTACTGCAACTCTTCCTCATGTGAATCTTCCATTTTCACATTGATAATGGAATCCTTGGTTCCACTTGCGCCAATATTTTTGTCCTCTTGCTGCATGTGCTTTGGACGACTAGTTGGATGAAAATTCCAACAATGGGAGACAACATGTCCCCTCTTTTGGAAAAATGTGCAAATATTATGCACCTTCTTTGAAAGTTGTCTTTGCCTCATCTTCTTCCTGTATGCTTTCTTCCTCATCCAGCATCTCAAAACAACATGGTTAAATCGACCACAATATGTACAACAAATCTTTCTTCCATTTAAGCATGTAAAATTATCATGCTTTGCAGAAACATAATCAAATTGATCATGAGAATATTTATACCTCTTGTGCCATTTTGAATGTTCATCCTTTTTGTCTTCATGAGAATATGAACTACTAGAGGCTACAGCTTTCATTTGCAGACTAGCATCACCGTTTTTGTCTTGAAAACTGTCTGAACTTGCATGCTTGCCATAAGATGCATGTCTACCATCTTCTTGCTGCAACAAAGGCTTAAAGCAATGGAAATCATATTTGAAACAAATTTGACATATTTGCATCTTAGAACTTGGAGCAAAAGTTCTCTTTGAAATAGCCTCACATGCCTTCATGGCTTTGGAGTCTTCACCATTAAATTGCACATAAACAAGACCAAGATTCTTGGGTCGTTCCTCAACCGAAATGGGATCAACCATGCCTTGTGCATGCTTGTCTTATCCCTTGCCTTCATAGCCCATTTTAATCATTAATTTGGACCCTATTCGCCTTGTATGTTTTTCAAATGAACCAATACATCTTTCTAAAGAGGAAACTGAAGACAAGTTAGAATGGATTACCTCTTCCTCACGCATTTTCTTGGTCAAAGCCTCTTGGGCTTGATGGAGTTGCCTCTCCATATCATGCAATTTTTAATAATTTCTTCCTTATCTTTCTTCATGGAAAACAACTGTTCATGAAGTTCAGTGCTTTCTCGTTTATCCTCAAACAAAATCTGCACCATGTTCTTCAATATAATAAAGTCACGCTTCATATCATCATCGAAGAATCTTGTGAAGGAGGAAAATTCACTTTTAGAAGTTGTCATTATGATGTAAATGAAAAAAAGGAACTTCAATAAAGTTATCAAATATTTCAAAACATATGACAAGATTTTTAATCAAATGGTTGTAAAGACAAACTCTTATTCAAGCCTCCAAACAACAAACAATCTCCATGAGCTTCTTAACAAACAATCGTCAAGAGTGTTTGTGTTCCAATGTTGTCCATAAGGTACTTTGGGGTAAGGAAGAAGCATTCAACTCTTTCTTCCCTTTTTTTCTCTCCAATACTTAGCTAATCAGTAGCTATCCCCAAATCTCAAGCAAACTCAAACAACAATCAGTTTGCAAACAATAAAATAGTCAATCTTTTACAATGTTTAAACACCTTTCAAGCTACACAATCAAGCAACCAAATGCTCTATCAAGCAAGAAACTATGCTCTGATACCACCCTGATCTGAAAATGGTCTGGATAAATTGTATGTATTTCAAGAACCTACCACTCAGTTTAAATTAAAATGATCTAGCTTGTACTTGACAATTTTGCGGAATTATTTACTTGAAAGTGGTGTATAAATTTTTACAGTTTATGTGTCTTAACTTCATTTGTTCTTGTTGTAATTTAACATGTATGACAGAAACATAATGCTGAAAATAATCATTCAAACACAACAACAATTCTAATCTAGGAGTTCACCCAAAATCTCGTGGGCTACGTCTCCTTTGAGCTTTGTCATCATGACTCAGATCTCTGGGATTATGGTAAGTTTTTTTTTACAAAGTAAATACTTAATTCCAATGAATACAAAAATGATCCAAAGGACTTAAAATACCATCAAATATCCCTCTAATGGCTGTCCAAATTCTGCAAATAGCTATAGGCTCTTGTTGACATGATTCCTTCTATCTGTGCACTAAGGTACTCTTAGCTTCTAAATGGCACAAAATCCCTCAGAATTCTATTTCTGTCACTAAAACCACTCCTTCTATATCCAATATACATCATGCATAAAATATCAATGGATAAATTTCTCAAATTGAGCACTGCATTCCCCAAATAGGCTATCCTCCACGGTTTTCCCAGGGCTTCCCTGAACTTCAAATCAGCTTTTAGAGCTCTAAAAGTTCTCAAAATGTTCTGAAATCACTTCCATTGGTTCCATAATGACTTAAATTATCAAGATAGAGTTTTTATTCATCAAAAATAGCCTTCGGATGCTCCGGTTTTGCCTCAATCACCTATCGGCACCCCCTGGCACTAGGGGTTAATGAAAATATCTCTGCTGAGTTTTTGACCTCTAAAAGTATTTAACAATTTCTGAAACCTCTTTAAATAGATTTATAATGATTTTTTCAGTCAATAATGACCACTAGTTCACTGTAAACGGTCTCAAACAACTCTTTATAAGCCCTGCACTGCTGCTGGCAAAAGCTGGCACTAATGACCCCTGGAACTTTACTGAAGCTTTTCGGACTTCAAAAGTTCTCTAAAGTCTCTTAAAACCATTTCATCAGATTCATAACATCTGAATTATCCAATTTATACTATTTTAACTTTGAAAAAGGACTCTAACTCCCCTGGTTAGGCCTCAAACTGAGTTTGTCTCATGGTGGCCCTGATGTCTCCTTCATCTTCCCTGAAGAAAATGTTGCTGAAGATCACCTCCATTCGACCTGAAACCTGTCCCAAAGTTCTCACGAGGTCGAAGAGACCCAAAATTGACTAAAATTTCATCTTTTTTTGTCGAAAATTGAGAAAGTTATGGCAAAAACAAAATTTTTCCCAGTGTCCCTAAACAAACTCCACCAAATGTGGAGCAACTGAAGATATCTGGAGTTAAAAATGGCGGAATGCCCCAAATCTGGGCGCGCTCCTCCAAATCCGTAGGAAATTTTTTGGAAAACATTAAATGTATGGGCGGGGTGGTCACATGACCCCCCACCGAAACTGTTGGCATAACGTTGCAATGTCCGTTAAAAAAAAACCGCCGCATTTAATATAAAACGAGTGGTCACATTAACAAGGGTTAACGGTTATCATTAGGCGTTCCGCCTCCCCGCCGTGGTTTAAACCCACGGTTCCCAATGCTAGGTCATGTGCATACAGGCTAGGTGCTATCGGGCTAGCCCTTAAATTTTTCCGCCGGACTCAAATTCAAAACTTAAAACGAATCCGCCTTTGTTACACGTTAAATAACGCCCGCCAAAAAAGACGGTCGGGCCTTTGGTCTTGCAGACGGTAAGTTTCTGGTTCCAAAATTGTAGCTATACACAAGTTTTAAAATGCCATTTCCATTACTCCTCGGCCTGGGGCCATGTGGCGGCCTCCAGGCTTGCCATGTGGCACCCTTGGATTGGCCAAAAAATCATAAAGTCAACCAATTCTCGAATCAAAATCTGCCACTTGTCAAAGTATAATTAGCCTGAATGTAATATTCCAGGGAATATTACGAGGAATATTCCAAGAATATTCCTTGGAATATTCTTTTTTAAATTTTTTTTTCCAATGTTGGAAAGTCAAACTTGGTCAACTAAAAAATGGAGTTTACTAGAGACTTCAAACCTGAATAACTTTCGCATACAACCTCCGTTTTGCGAACCTTTCATGGTGCCATAATCGCAGCGACGAGGCCTTTTTGGTCATTTAGAATGCAACCACTTTTAAAGACTTTCATTTTTTAGTGGTTTGCATATCTTGGATATGATCTCCTGATCACACCTCCCAAATGAGAAGCATTTTGACCCCAAAAGCTCTCTGGAATACTGAAATTGATCTGTATAACAAATAAGAGTACTACACCCTCTTCTCTTTAGCCTCCAAACACTTGCCTTGCATGGCTAGTGACTTTGAACCACAACTAGAAAGAAATTCACACTTCCTTCATCGGTGCGCTTGTCCTCTTGTCAAGAACTATTTTTCTTGCACTCACTCATAAAATTTCTGGCGAGAAATTTGCAGAAGGTAGCTGAACACCGTTGCCTTGATCGATGATCCAAGGTGTCTCAAAAAAACGGGAAATTACAACATAAAATACATGTATACAACCGAAAGTTTCATATGTACAAAATGAGTACGTCTTATTGTACTAAGAAGTCTATCCACTTCTTACCAAGCCACTTCCATGGTGAATTTTTTTGCTGCAACTCTTCCTCATGTGAATCTTCCATTTTCACATCGATAATGGAATCCTTGGTTCCACTTGCACAAATCTTTCTATCCTCTTGCTGCATGTGCTTTGGACGACTAGTTGGATGCAAATTCCAACAATGGGAGACAACATGTCCCCTCTTTTGGAAAAATGTGCAAATATTATGCACCTTCTTTGAAAGTTGTCTTTGCCTCATCTGCTTCCTGTATGCTTTCTTCCTCATCTAGCATCTCGAAACAACATGGTTAAATCGACCACAATATGTACAACAAATCTTTCTTCCATTTAAGCATGTAAAATTATCATGCTTTGCAGAAACACAGTCAAATTGATCATGAGAAGATTTATACCTCTTGTGCTGTTTTGAATGTTCATCCTTTTTGTCTTCATGAGAAGATGAACTAGTAGAGGCTACAACTTTCATTTGCAGACTAACATCACCATTTTTGTCATCAAACTGTTTGAACTTGCATGCTTTCCATAAGTTGCATGTCTACCATCTTCTTGTTGCAACAAAGGCTTAAAGCAATGGCAATCATCTTTGAAACAAATTTGACATATTTGCATCTTAGAACTTCGAACAAAAGTTCTCTTTGAAATAGCCTCACATGCCTTCATGGCTTTGGAGTATTCGCCATTAAACTACACATAACCAAGACCAAGATTCTTGGGTTGTTCCTCAACTGAAATGGGAACAACCATGCCTTGTGCATGCTTTCCCAATCCCTTGCCTTCATAGCCCATTTTAATTATTAATTTGGACCCTATAACCCTTGTATGTTTTTCGAAAGAACCAACACATCTTTCTAAAGAGGAAACTGAAGACAAGTTAGAATGGATTAACTCTTCGTCACACATTTTCTTGGTCAAAGCCTCTTGGGCTTGATGGAGTTGCCTCTCCATATCATGCAATTTTTGAATAATTTCTTCCTTCTATTCCTTCATGGCAAACAACTGTTCACGAAGTTCAGTGCTTTCTTGTTTATCCTCAAACAAAATCTGCACCATTTCCTTCAATATAATAAATTCACCCTTCATATCATCATCAAAGAATCTTGTGAAGGAGGAAACTTCACTTGTAGAAGTTGTCATTATGATGTTAATGAACAAAAGGAACTTCAACAAAGTTCTTCATAGCCCATTTTAATCATTAACTTGGACCCTATACCTCTTGTATGTTTTTCGAAAGAACCAACACATCTTTCTAAAGAGGAAACTAAAGACAAATTAGAATGGATTACCTCTTCCTCACGCATTTTCTTGGTCAAATATTTGGCGCCTTTAACTGGAGTTCCTCTAGTTTTGGAGGAGGATTTCTAGTGTCACTGGGAAAAAAATTGTTTTGGTCATAACTTTCTCAATATTCAACCAAAAAATATGAAATTTTAGTCAATTTTGGGTCTCTTAGAACTTCTAGAGACTTTGGGGACAGGTTTCAGGTCGAATGGAGGTGATCTTCAATATATTTTTCTTCAGGGAAGATGAAGGAGCCATCAGGGTCACCATAAGACAAATTCAGTTTGAGGCCTAACCAGGGGAGTTAGAGTCCTTTTCCAAAGTTCCAATAATCTGAATTGGATAATTCAGATGTTCTGAATCTGTTGAAATGGTTTGTAGAGCCTGTAGAGAAATTTTGAAGGTCGAAAAGCATCAGTAAAGTTCCAGGGGTCATTAGTGCCAGCTTTTGCCAACAAAAGTGCAGGTCTTTGAAAGAGCTGTTTGAAACCATTTGCAGTGAACCAGTGTTCATTATTGATTGAAAAATCATTCTGAATCTATTTACATATGTTTCAGAAAGTGTTAAATACTTTTAGAGGTCGAAAACTCAGCATAGAAGTTTTCATTGACCCTAGTGGCAGGGGGTGCCGATAGGTGATTGAGGCGAAACCAGAGTAGCCGAAGGCCATTTTTGATGAATGAAAACTCTATCTTGACTATTTCAGACATTTTGGAACTAATGGAAGTGGTTTTAGAACATTTTTATAACTTCTAGAGCTCTAAAAGCTGATGTGAAGTTATGGGAAGCCGTGGGCAAACAGTGGAGGATAGCCTATTTGGGGAATGCAGTGCTCAATTTGAGCAATTTATCAGTTGGTATTTGGTGTCTGATCATTTTTGGATACAATAGGAGTGGTTTCAGTGACTGAAACAAAATTCTGAGGGAGTTTGTGCCATTTAGAAGCTTAGAGTAGCTTAGTGCACCGACAGAAGGAATCGTGTCAACAAGAGCCTAAAGTTGTTTGCAGAATTTGGACAGACAATTGAGGGATATTTATGGTATTTTAAGTCCTTTGGATCATTTTTGTATTCATTGGAATTAAGTATTTACTTCTAAAAAAACTTACCATAATCCCAAAGAGCTGAGTCATGATGACAAAGCTCAAAGGAGACGTAGCCCATGAGATTTCAGGTGAACTCATATATTAAAATTGCTGTTGTGATTGAATGATTATTTTCCGCATTATGTTGCTGTCATACATGTTAAATTATAGCAAGAAAAAATTAAGTTAAGACACCTAAACGGTAAAAATCCATACACCACTTTCAAGTAAATAATTCCGCAAAATTGTCAAGTACAAGCTAGATCATTTAATTTAAACTGAGTGGTAGGTTATTGAAATACATACAAGTTATCCAGACCATTTTCAGATTAGGTTGGTATCATAGCACTAGGTTGCTTGATTGTATAGCTTGAAAGGTGTTAAACCAGTGTAAAAGATTGACCGTTTTACTGTTTGCAAACTGATTGTTGTTTGAGTTTGCTTGAGATTTGGGGATAGCTACTGATTAGATAAGTCTTGGAGAGAACAAAAAGGAAGAAAGAGTTGAAGGCTTATTCCTTACACCAAAGTACCTTAAGGTCTCTGTTGGTGTCCCGTGTTTTGACAGTTTGGCAAATCAAAAGACAAGGCAACATCAGAACCAATCTTTAGAGTTCCAGGATCTAGTCCTCCTGTTCTCAGAGAGGGATCTCTCAAATATTTTTTTGCAAAGGTTTATCTTGTGTGCTTTGAGTATGGATTTTAGACTAGTTATAAAGTGCAGATGTTTTGTTTGTTTGGTTGGGTTGAGTTGATACATCAGAACGTGAAAGGTCTAAGAAATATAGACAAAAAGAGGAAATATCTAGTTCATTGGGCAATGGAGTCAAAATAAGGTCATGACAAACTCTTCAAGAGATATGGGATATCAAAGGGAAAATCTAACTTGGCCACATGATCCTTTTGTTTTTGGACTGAAGTGAACATTAATGATTTGGAAAGAGAAGTTTAATTCTCAACAAAGGGAACTTGAAGAATAGAACTTAACAATAAAGAAATATTTGATAGACAGGGCTAACCATAAATTCTACAAACATTCTTTAAGCAAATAATGACTTCGAGAAAATTTTTAAAATGAAATCCAAGATTCAGGGAACACCCTATTTCCTCAAAGATTTTATTTTAAAGGACTTAGAAAACATAAAAGATTCACTCATAATTGCAGTCATAGAAGAGGGAACACGTAAATAACATCTATGCTTACAACTATAAAGACCTTCAAAACAACTGTTCAAGCAATGGAAAAGGGAAAGATCAAAACCGACCTCTCTGATTAACTTAAAACAATGGTACTTCAAAGGGAGACTTCAATAACAGCTTTCAAGTGATGGCAGACAAGCAGGGAAAACCATAAATCATGCTGAAACCAACTATTTGAGCTATTATAGAAATAAACAAGCATAAATATTAAAGAGAAAGTTTAAAGCCTCTAAAATACTTCAGCAGAAGAAAACATAAAACAGTGAAGGATGAACAGATCTAAGGTGCTTCCAGGAGTCATTTCTTAGTCTAAAACTTTCAACCTACTGTAGTAAGAATTTATGAAACATAATGAAAACGGGGGGAAAACATAGAACAAATTCAGAATACTTCACCAACAGCCAAGCTCATGGATCCAATGATAGAGCCTTCTCAGGAACAGACATGCAACAACATTATCAAGACATCAGAGACTTCAATTTGTTTTCAACTTCAACAGACTTGTATATTTATTTCAGAGAGTTTCAAAGTTACAACTTGTGATCAAACAACAACCAACAACCAACCAACCACTCATCTTCTGCTGTAGTATATATAGAAGGATGAGGAGGTGAGACCTGATAAAAGATCTCAATTACAATCAATACAGAATTAAATGGCTCGTTGGCCCTCGAGGGGCTCAAATGAGGAGACTTACATACATATCCTCCGTATTAAATGATTTACATAATGATCTCAAGCTTGGTAGGAGTTTTGTTGACCTTTTAGGCATTGTGTGGCGTCGAAGTAACTCTGCAGATATTGTTTGCATTGAAGTTCCTGACAGAAATAACTCTTCGGCTGCTTTGAGGCAAAATATCTGATCCTGATCAATAAATTCGGCTCTTGACTGAATACTTTGAGGCACAGGTGGCACCGTGGTCGCTAGAGGGATAAATTTGCCTCAATCTGTGGCGGTGGAGGGTTCCCTGTCGGTGAAACCTTTTGGATTTGATTTGAACTCTGTTTTAACCCGGGGATTAGGTTTATAATGATAATTTTTGGGCCATAATCCCCGTAAACTATCCCTTAATCCTCTGCTCTGGTAATTTCCTGGTCTTCAGCGCTGATACTCTTTTTCTGCGCTTAATCCATGTTTTCTTGCTGTTGCGTAGGGCTGCACAGGGTCTGTAATGCACCAATGATTCATGAAACATTGATAGCCGTGAAGTTTCAAACCCGACGGTCGATTTCCTTTGGTAAATCGAAGGCAAGAGAGTCGTCACCCTCTTCCTTCGAATCGTTTTCGAACATAGCAAAAAGAACATTAATCCCTGCAAAATACAAACGAAACATTATAAAATCCATGAATTTATTGGTTAACTGCTGCAGAGGCATATGGAGGGAGCGTGGCCGTTGGATGGCATCATCCAACGGTCCATATTTATCGAGAGTGATCGTGGAGTGAGTGAACGGAAGATCAAATCCGAGCCGTTGATCTGCAGAGATCGACGGTTGAGATTGAAAGGGGCGGTTAGAGGAGAAGGATGAATCTGAGCCATCGATCGTGCAGAGATCGACGGTAGGGATCGGGCGATGGAAAGTCAGCTGAGGGGAAACGTTGACTGGGCAACTGAATCGGGCGATGAAATATGGACCGTCGATCTACAGATCAGATCGACGGCGGAGATTGATCTCTTGTGGTACGAAGTCTGGTTTATGGCATGGGCACTTCGATTATACATCGAATACTTTCGAAGAGTGTTAGCCGTTGGATGAGTGGGCCCAGATCGAACGGCGGAGATCGATTTCGTTGGGAATCTTGGTCTAGACTATAACGCGCGATGGACGATGGTTGCACGAAGGTTTTCAAATCGTACCATGGACACGCGTCACACAACGTATGGAATTGCTGGCCAATGGAAGAAAACAACTTTTGGCCCGAAGGCGGTGCGAAATATACCACGCGGTTTAGGAAAACAGTGCACGGTTGGGGGGGGGGGGTCCACAGGGAGGCGCGTCTCGCACCGTCCGATCTATGAAGTAGATCGACGGTCGAGATCGCTTCATAATTCATACGGGCGGAAAACTTTGGAAAAAGATTTTAAACCCAAAAAACACGAAATAACAAAGGTTTTCAATGTTTTGGGCAGATAAATATTATTTTGAAAGGATAAGCGCCCGACGGGTCTAGTAGTTGGTTCTGGAGCTCAGGTTTATGGACGGAAAAGGGTTAGGGATTTAGCCCGAGGGGGCTTAAGTCCAAAACATAGAAAATATGGATTTTCTATGGTTTTTTAATGTTTTCAAAGGAAATGAAGGTTCCGATAAGGCTAAGAAGGGGTCTTAGACCTTATGAAATGGATTTTATGAAATGGAAAGGGAAGAAAACATGAAATTATAGGATTTTCATGGGAGATGGAGGGATAGAAAAGGAGGTTAGTTTGGGAAGGAGGAAAAGGGAAAAATGGGGTTTGCAGAAGTGTTTTGGCTTTGGAAATCAATAGGATTTCTGAGTTTTGAAGGGAAACAGTAGTGAATATTATCCAATGATAGTATATTATCAAAAGTCTTTAAGTATCAGCAATTTTAGTAATGAAATTGTTTCTTGAAGGCTATCCAACATCATTTAGCCACCATCTGATATGACAGAATTTTATGGGTGGCTAACATTGGCTCCACTTGGGGATGGTGCATTTTTTGAAGGCATCAAGAACTGCAGACTTGTATTCTCTGGGAGGCTGATCAGTTGCCTCATCCATTGGGCTGTTTTCTTCTGCTTGAATGATCTTCTTTTGTTCTGGAAACAAGTTAGCAGTCATTGAAAAACAATGGAACTTTCATCAACAAACTTTCTACCTACCCAATCCTACTGATCTAACATTTTTTCTTCATCAGAGTGCACTTGGATTGGAAAACTCTCTTACAACATTTTATTCTTTTAAAAGCATAAAAACTAATCTGATTCTACTCCTTATTTCTCCCTGATCTCAGATTAAACAGTTCAGGTTAGATATTTCTCTACCTAATCTACTGTCTGTTGGGATCAAACTGTCCAACAGACTTTCATTCTCTAAATTCTATAACATAAATTTAAAAACAGTCAAGTCAAGGTTAAGCTGTTTGACTTACTGTGATCTATGGCATAAAAACAAGCTTCACATAGATTATTATTTGCAGAAAATTAAAAAAAATAGAAGGCTTAAGATTTGAAAATTCAACGTGCTGCCTTCTCTTTTTACAGCTCTGTTTTAAACTTGTTTTGAGCTGTCTTTGCTTTCCTTCTGTTTCAGGTTTTAAGCTGATTGGAACCATATCTTTACATTTCTTTGACTCAGAAATTAACATAGATTTGAGTCATCTCCTTTTGGAAACTTTGGTTCAGATTTTTAGTTTGTTTGAACCTTCAATTTC
Source organism: Pinus albicaulis (assembly GCA_034641835.2). Lineage (NCBI taxonomy): Eukaryota > Viridiplantae > Streptophyta > Pinopsida > Pinales > Pinaceae > Pinus > Pinus albicaulis. The sequence continues at coordinate 2,089,332,074 of CM076575.1, read as the reverse complement.
TAACTTAAACTATCTACTGATAAGCCATGATTAAGCAGTTTGGCAAATCGAATTCACTATCCTATCAGTAGAAAAATTTAAAACTAATTAGTCAAGATTAAACTGTTTGACTAACTAGAAGTGTGTTTTGTAGTAGTGGCACTTAAGCTTGCACACTTTCAGATTTATTTCTCTTTTTTGGTATGGGGCTATACCTTTCTTGTTTTCATTTCTGCCCTCTTTCCTTTCTTTTCTTTGTTTTTGTATTTTTTATTTTTCATAACTTTGAATGCAATGGTTTAGACTATGATATTTACAATGGTAAAACAAAAATTCTTTGAAACTTAAGATTCTTGGCAGAAGTAATGCTTGAGCATCTTGCCATTGACAAGACCTCCATATAAGTCTTCTCCATTCAATTCTTTCAAGAAAAATGTATTGTGACCCCTCTCAGCATGAATAATATAGGGCCCTTTCCACAAGTTTTCAAACTTTCCATGTTTCCCTTTCTCTTCTCTTCTTGAATCCCATTTAAGAACAACACTTCCAACCTGGAAATTGTTTGCCTTAGTCCTCTTATCAAATAGCTTCTTCATATTTTCTTGGACTAACTGTGTTCTTTCATAAACTTCTTCTCTGGTCTGCTGTAAATGAATTGTTTGGTTGATCCTTCTTTGCATATCATTTTCTTCAATATGTACTTCTTGAAGGAGCTTCATGACTGGAACTCCCAATGAGGTAGGAAAAATTTCATCCATGCCATAAACCAACTGATAGGGGGAAATATTTATTGATTTCTTTGTAGTTAGTCTATCAGCCCATAAGGCATGAACCAGCTTACTGTGCCATGATCTTTGATTTTCTTCCAACAGATTTTTAATGATATTGATGAGACTCTTATTGGAGGAGTCAGCTAATCCATTTCCTTGGGGATAGTAAGCAGTGGAATGGCCCAAGGTTATATGGTATTTGTGACAGAAATCAACCATCTTCTTAGATTTGAAAGCAACAACATTGTCTGTTATGATTTTTCTGGGACAACCAAATCTGGATAGGATGTGGGTTTCAAGAAACTTGATAATGACAGAGTCATTAGCATTCCTGGTAGGTATAGCTTCTATCCATTTGGTGAAGCAGTCAGTGGCTGTGAGGATCCACTTATGTTGAGCTGAGGAGGATGGATGAATTTCCCCAATGAAGTCCAGCCCCCATTGTTGAAAAGGTGCCTCAACTCTGATAGGATGTAAAGGTAAGGGAATGAGTTTTCTCTTGCCATCAAAGATTTGACACTTATGGCAAGACATGACCAATTTCTGAGTGTCTGGGAAAAGGGTAGGCCAATAGTAACCTGATCTGAGAATTTTGTTTGCTGTGGGCTTCCAGTAGAGGTATCCTCCACATTCACCATCATGTAATTCATGCATGATTTTTCCTGCATCATCTTCAAGTAAACATTTAAGCAAAATTCCAACATCATTTTTCCAATATAACACCCCATCTAATATACAAAAACTCAAAGCTTTCTGTTTCAAAAATCTGGCTTTAGTTTTAGACAAATAAGGAGGAGAATTTAAATATAAAAGCACATAAACAATGTCAGCATACCAAGGGGAATTCAGAAAAGTTTCCTTAATAAAAGGAGCATCAGATTCTTCCATTTCTTCCAACACATCCACCATATTCATGTCTAGTGCTTGGAAGTTAGACTCAGCCATAAGTTTTGCTAATCCTTGCCCCTTAATTAGTTTGGTGGGCCTAATTTCTAAGTCATATTCAAGAATAGTTGCAATCCATTTTCCCCTTTTACCATCAGGGTCTTGACTTAGGATATCCTTGACAACAATATGTGGAACAAAAGCAATTATGTAAGAGTGTAAGATGTAGACCCTAAAGTCCTTTAATGCTTTCACTAATTCTAAGGCTTGCTTCTCCATGATACTATATTTGAGAGGAGCGTCTCTTAAGGCCATACTAAAGAAAGATATTGGTTGTTCTTGTCCCAGATCATTCTTTTGAAGCAAAACTGCAGCTATTGTATGCTCAGATGCAAAAGAAAAAATGTAAAAGTCTTTGGTAAAATCAGGACTAATCAGGACTGGTGTTTGGGTAGTAGCTTGTTTGACCAGTTCGAATGATTTTTTAGCTGGTAAAGACCATTTTACACCCACGTTTTTCTTAAGCATGTTTGTAATTTTTTTTTAATAGCTCAGCAAGGTTGGGAATAAACCTTCTCAAAAAATTAATCTTTCCAATGAAAGATTGCAATTCTTTGAGGCTTCTAGGATGGCTAATTTGCAGTATGCCATCTATCCTTGTAGGGTCTATCTTGATTCCCTCTTCTGAAATTATATGACCAAGAAGTTTCCCTTCTTGGAGACCAAAGAGGGTCTTTTTGGGATTCAGTGATAAGCCAAATTTCCTACACTTCTCAAAAACCTTTCTTAGGTGAATCAAATGCTCTTCGTCAGTTTTTGATAAAACAGTTATGTCATCAAGGTAAATAATTAGAAAATAGCCAATATCTTCAGAGAAGGCTATTGCCATGGCCCTTTGGAAAGTGGCCCCTGCGTTCATTAATCCAAAAGGCATTTTGACATACATAAAGGTACCCCAAGGTGTGGTAAAAGCAGTTTTGATTTGATCACTTGGGAACACTAACACCTGATTGTACCTCGAGAACCCATCTAATAGGGATATTCTTCTTGACCCAAATACCCTTTGAAGTATATTGTCCATCTTGGGTAAGGGGTAGTTGTCCTTTAAAGAGGCTCTATTTAAATTTCTGAAGTCAATACAGAGCCTGATTTCCCCTGTTTTCTTTCTAACAGAAACTAAGTTTGATACCCATTCTGAAAATCTAATGGGTACTATGATCCTAGCATTATACATTTTCTCGATTTCTGCCTTAACTAAAGGTAATAAAAGGGGATTTATTCTTCTTAGTTTTTGCTTAAAGGCTTTTGGTTTTCCTTCAAGGGGATTTTATGCTGGATGATGCTGGCATCATATGATTTTAAGTCTTTGTATTCCCAATAAAACACATCTTTAAATTCTTTGAAAAGTTCTATGTATTGCAATTTTAAGTGAGCTGGGAGGGTGCTGGATAGCTTGATCATCTTGGGTTCTGCTAGACTGCCTATGTTATGCTCTTCTACATTCATTTCCACAGGCTCCATTCTTGGTTCTTTAGCTACATCGTTGAGATCAAACAGGTGTTCTAAAGGTGTGATACCTCTTGGGACTTTATCATTTTTGCATTGTAAGACTTCCAAGTCTTCTCGGTCTTCATTGTTTATTATTTCTGCTTCAAAAGGATTCTCACAATGATTTATGTTAGCAGGATATGTTATTTCCGCCTCTGGGATTTGTTCAATATATAAACAGTTTTCTTTATGGCTAGTTCCTGGTGTTGGTATGCTGAAATCATTTTCTGATTTCAAGAAATAATCTATGTGTTTGTCGGATTCAAACACCTGCCAGTGATCTTCGTTATCAGGCACAACAGGTCCGTGTTTCAACTTTATACTGAGTTGTTCGTTTATCTCAGGTACTTGGCATTGAAGGCAAGTTCATTTGCTAGATGATTAAGTGCTCTAGGGATGAAAATGAGTTCATTTTTTTCGAAAGTTTTTAACAAGTCAAGGGCAGCATTTCGATATTCCCTAAGCCTTGGATTCTTGGCTGAGTATTCTCCTTTGATTTGTTTGATGATAAGTTCAGAATCCCCTAAAATAGATATCTTTTGGGCTTCTAATTTTTTAAGCAGTTGTAAGCCCAGGAGAAGTGCTTCATACTCAGCAATAATGTTAGTGCATGGGAAGTCTAACTTGTATGAAAAACTCTGATTTGTGTTTTGAATCCAGACACCTGCCCCCGCACTGGTTTTATTACAGGATCCATCGAAATTTATTGTCCAAAGTATATTTGACTCATTTTCATTTTCTTGTTGCTGTAGATTGTCAATGTTTTGAAGTTGATTCGAGGAAAGATTGGATTGTTTTGGTGAACTGATTGGTCTAAGTTTTCTTTACCTTGTTGAGTAATTTCATCTTCGTTACACAAGATAAAGGAATCTAAACTTGATTGGATAGAATAGATTGGAGTGTTGTTTGGTTTGTCCATGTTACTCACCATGTACTTCATGTGGGATTCTCTGTATAGTCTTCTGTTTTGGTTAAAAACAGGGATGGTGGCATAAGAAACATGTCCATTTGAAGGCTTCCCTGAAGTTTGGATCCCCATGATCTTGATAAGAGCATGCCATACTTAGGGGGAATGTCAGCTACAACTATATCCATTACTAGATTCTTGGCAGGGATCTGAGCTAGGTTAACACATAAATCTTTGATTAAACCCAAACATTTGACTCTGCTTGAATAAAAAGAATACAAATCTTTGTATGGTTTAGTAATTTCCAAGCCTAAGCTTTCCATTACTACCTTGGCCATTAGATTGTGTGAAGCTCCAGAATCTAACATGGCATTGTGTAAAATTTTATCGTGTATGTTAAAACTGACATAGAAGGGAGGGACTGGTCCTTCTTGATATTTTCCTTCAACTTCTGGGCCAAACAACATCTCAGGTTTGTCATCTGTCAAGTTTAAGGTGTCAGTATCACTTCCTAAATTCAAAGCTTTCAAAACTTGGTTTTTGTACACTTCTTGGGTTACTAGTTCAGCTAGGGGGATGGTAATTTTTATCTTAGCAATCTCTCCCTCAAGGCTGAAAGGAATAATTGACTTGTTAATATTTACATCTGTTTTTTCAATTGAATTCTTTTCAGCAGCTTTGATTTGCTGAACCTTGTTTGGACTAACGATAGGAATAGTTTTATTAGGACCACTAGCTGAAGTGCTAGGGGTACTCTGTTCAACATCTGGCCGGACTCCCATGTCTTTGTTTAAATCTGGTTTTTTGGTCGAAATGTTGGTCTTTTCTGCTGTCCTTTTGGACTGGTTTTCCATGTTCTTCTTGAGAGCAGTGCTAGTACTCTTATATTTTGAATTTTATATACTCCCCTTGCTCCTAAGATCATACTGTTTGTGTACCTCCATGATTGCATTTTCAAAACCTAATCTATAGTCATCAGAATCTTCATAGGTGTTTTTATTTTGATCATCTGAGAAGAAACCTTGTTCCTCCTCAGTGAGGAAAAAGTCATCCCCACTGTCTGATCCAACCAAGTTTACATGTGATTAAACTTTCCAACTCCCTGTCTTCCTCATATTGATCTACATAATTCTGTTGAAAGGGAGGTCTTATTTGTTGGTCACTTTCTTTTTGCTTATCTTAATTGCTATCTCTTCTATAATTTTGATTTCTATTTCTGTTTTGATTGTTTTGAAGTGCAGTCTGGTTTTGATTTGCTTGTGCTTTCTTAATTATGCTCATATCCTTCATCATATCTTCTATCATCCTCTCCATTTTTGAGCTTGAAGTAGAAGGAGGGGATTCCTTTCTAAAAGATACTCTCTTTTTAGTTTTCATTCTCGCTCTTTTTTCTATTAAGTTGACTTCCACAGAAAGAGCATCCCTTTGCATATCTTCGAGAGTTGCAAAATCTCTTTCTCTTAGCGAATAAGTCATGTCAGAGTCAAAACCTTCAGGAAATTTATTTAAGGCTGAGCCTTGTGGGGGTTTTAGTTCTGGGGAAAGTGCATTATATACACTGTTAAATCTAGTACAATAGGCTTGTACACTTTCCCCAGGGTTCCTACGGAGATTTTTGTAATCAACAAGGACTTGGAGAGGATTCTTCTTTACTTCCCATTTGTTTAGGAACATTTTATGGAAGGCTCGGAGATCATTAATACTACGGGGGGCTAAACCTTTAAACCATTTTCTTACTTCTCCCCCTAAGCTTTGAGAAAATAATCTAAGCTTGACAGAATCATCATCGATCTCATTTCTGTCAAAGTAGTCATCCATCTTATCCACATGTTGTGATGTAGTTACAACATTGCTAGCCTCATATAATGGAATTTTGGACTGATAGTCCTGTGGAAGATTGACTAACGGTACAGGAAGGACTAAAGGAGCATACCGTGCTGCCATGATATGTGGTGGGGGTGGGTTTACAGGGGGTGGATTGACAAGAGGAGGTGTGGGCTGAAGTGGAGTGGTTTGAACAGTGGATGAAGGATGAACAAAAGTGGATGGAACAACAGTAGATTGCTGAGCTGATCTTGGATGAGAGACACCTAAGTTAAGAAGAAAATGTAAATCAGGAGGTGTTGTTCCTCTTCTACCAAAATGTTCACTTGTTTCAGGAGATGAAAGTGAAGACTCAGAATCTAGCTGATCTAAATCACCAAATGACTTAGTTCTAAATGGATTAACTAAGTCAGCTTGTGATTGTTGTAGAGCTGAAAGATTTTCAGGAACTGAATTAGCTCTTGGGGGTGATTTGAAAATAGTTGAAAATTCTATCTTAGGAGACTTCCTAAGGATTCTTTCTGGGTTATCAACTATCTTAGGTGGATGAGGGTTAGGATGGGCTCTAGTGTGGATCTTTCTAGGAGCCACTATGTTGCGTTTTTTAGACCCAAATAACAAGAAAAGTTTAACCAAGTATGACAATCTTTGAGAGGGTAACTGATCTGCTTACACAAATTTTAATCTTACAGTCCTCTAACTGGATTTGAATGATATTACAAATGATAAAGGTTCTTCCCAGTGGAGTCTTAAGGACTGTTCAAGATTGTGGAGTCGCCAGGTGGAAAGTTCAGAATGTTTTCTAAGGGGTACACTGTCCACCACAGTGCTTGTGAAATATCCTTTTGCAAGGATATTTTGAAACACCACAAACTCTAACCAGAGATTCATTGGGAGGGCATTCACCAGATATTTCACCTCAAAAAGAGGATGAGATCCGGAGGCTACCTGGCCCTTTCCAGACTCTGTCTAAGAGTTCAAGGTAAAACACATCAAAAGGTAAGTGATATATAAGAATGAGTGTTTACTACAAAGTGGAAGTTTTTAGCTCCTGAGGAGGTAAAAGGTTTTATGGTCCTGTTGAAGCCTAGAAAATCTCTGCTTCAAACATCGGGGAAAACCACCCGGTCGGGACCTTAAGACAGCTCCTTTTCCGTTTGGTATGGTGGCTCCGACTGGATTTAAAGGACCAGTTTCCTTATAACTAAATGGATTGGTTTGGATGGGTGGAAATGGGACTAAATTAACTGAAATAAAACTATCTAATTTAAACTAAATACTGGTATAGAAATTATAACACTAACCCGGGTAATTATATGTGAATACAACTTAAGATTGTTCCAATTTAACAATAACCATGAAAATGTATTATTGTTTAAATTGAAATGTGCAGAAACAAATAAAGATAACTCTGTTTAAGAAATTAAACAGAGTTGTATTAACATATTACATTCATCATTGTATACCATCTATATACACTTATGAAAGATAACGTTTCAATTATACTCAGAAATGATATATAAAAGGAAGCGTTGTGAAAACAAATATATATAAATGATAGCAATTTTAAAGCGAATATCATAAGACAAAAGAAATCAATGGTGAAAGGATAGAAATACCTCATTCATGTTGAAAACTTTCAAATGCAATGTGATACTCTAATCCAGTAACTCTGATGCAAAATCAAATTCCAAGGTACAGAAATGCAACACTTCAAAGATAATTCCGCATGAAAATCACCAGATGTGATCCTTTTAAAAATATATAAGACAATGGAGTACAGAAATGCAATCTCCAAGTCAAAAATATTAAGATCCAGGACCCCTCTCTAAATGCATGAGAAGGGTTTAAATACTACTTAACTAAATCTAAAAATAGTCTTATTACAAAAATTAAGGATTCGGTTCAATGACCGTCCTTTTCCTAGGCTAAAATACAGTAAAATTAAAACTAATATAACTATCTATGAACTTGTTCTTTAAACTTGCAGGCATCTAGCATAGTTTTGAGAGGATGCGGTTGACCGACTTCAGAATTCAACTGTCCTGAAAAGACAGAGTCGACAAGCGTAGGAGCAATCTTCTCTGTAGCATTGATGATACAATTAAGCGCACTGTGCTGACTGTGTGGCTTCACCAAGTACATCCAATATGAGTCCCAATTCAATCTTGTCAGCCCTTGGATAGATTTTGCTCTTTCTTCTGCCTTTTGCCTCCATTCTGTTTGCAGTTGATTTTCCTGTGGGAGATATCCTAGAGCAGTTTCAGGAATCAAATTAGCTTTGTGTAAATTGTCATTTACACAATCAGTAAGAATGTTTGCCGCTGTAGCCGCCTCCACTGCTGCCTTTTCTGCCCTTCTGATTTGTGCATTTTCCTTTATTTGAGCTTATTGCTCTGTTATTAATTTTGCAATTTTATCTTGATTTTGCTTCGCCATTTTCTCATATCATACTTTAGCCAAAGTAGTTTTGTTTTTATCGATTTGACCTTTCGCAGTAATTTTCCTCTGTGCCGAACACACTCCACATATTTTTCCTTACTGAGCATGAAGTGCCTTGAATTTGGTCAATGTTTCCTCATTTTGTCTTACAGTTATTTCAAGTCTTCTTCAACTCCCAATTTTTCTCAAGAAGAGCTTTATGTTTCTCTGAGAAATTTTGACCTCCAACAGCTTCTTCAGTAACTTCTAAAAGCTCTATAGAGGATAAATTTTGGCAAACTTACATACCTTATCTTGTGGTAGAAACTGCGTCAATTTTCCCACTTGGATGTTTGAACTTGTGAACAACGTCTAAAACATCCTTTTTTGGTACTATCCACCCGTGTTTATTTTTCTTCAATGGTCCATTCTTGTGTGTATTCTGACAAATTTGCATGTTCTCTGGAAAATTCTTTCATAACTTGCTTATTATAAGGCGCATGAGGTTCCGGAAACTTATACATCAGCCTCACGTCTTCCATGGAGAATGACCCGATTAGCTCTTCAGATGGAGTTTTAAATTGCCTGTCTGAAATATCGGTGCTGTCCAGCACCCATCTCACCATGTCTGTATATGGGAGAATCCTTGGCCCTGCCGTTATTCTATGCAGAAATGAGCAAGCCAGTTCTCTAAGGGTTGCCTCAAACGTATTACTAGAACCTGCTGTAGCTACAACTTTCATCACTACAAGATTTTCTTCCTCTAACAGATTATACATTCCTTCCCAAGTGGATATACCGGCATCCTTATTACAAGCGGTGTCTGCATACAGCGAAGCCATTTCTCTGTTTTCAGAACTCGAGCTCTTCTCCTTCTTACCCATAGTGTTTCATGAAAGCTTTTTATAGACGTTTGCTCCTTCATGCTTGCGTTTTACGAGTAAATGAGAGTAATGGAATAAGAAAGGTGATGAGACTGTTTTAAATGTGAAAGTGGATGAAATATAATATTTTAATTGTGAAACGACTTTCAATCTAAACACAATCACATTTACCATTAATAATCAATCCAATCATTTAATTTAATCATTAAAGCGCATAACAGATTTGATATATGGAAAGATTGCTTTTGGACAACGCGCCTACATGAATCTGCGACATTGTGATCTGCGATTTGCTGCGCAATATCGCAATGTCGCAATATCATAATATTGCAAAACGAAGCCATCGCAGTTATGTAAAATAGCGCAAAAGCGGAAATTGCACAATAGCGCAAAAGTGCACATCGCAAATCTCGCAAAAGCATAAAATTGAAAATAGTGCAGAAGGTATTCATTAATCACTTATGTTTTCTGCGCTATGCGATCTGCGACCAATACGTTTATTGTATAAGCTTTTTGGGATCGCATTATCGCAAAAGCACAAAATCGTATTTTCAATTTTATAAAAGATATATACCATTTTTCTATGGATGCACTATTTTGTTTAAAGAGCAATTTTATCGTAATCTATCATAAACTTAAGTGTTTCTTAATGTTCTTTCTAAGGTATTTCTATAAGTTTATGATAGAAAGTTTTATTTGAAAAGGCAAACAAATCCTAATTGATTTTTTTTGGATTTTTTAACTAAGGGTCCCTATTTATTTAGTATTATTACTAATATTAAATAAAAAGGGGGGTTGTTGCTGGTCACAACAATTGGCGATTCACTGAAAGAAACAGTTATCTCTGAAAAATAAAATGAACACTATATCTTTAGTAAGTAAAGATTTTTAAAGATAATGAAAACTATCTTAGGATAATTCAAATAAAATGTAACTATGAAAAAATATAAAAATCATTTCATAATTTCTTTCTAATTCCTTAAGAATAAAAACATTTTGGGTTATCTCAAGCTTTGATTGGTGTTAATAATGAAGTAAGTGGTTCTCTCCAAGTTTTGGTTTTATAATATACTCTATTGTCATAGGTATTGCCTCTGCTGCCAGCAAACATTCATAGTCTCGACAGGGTTACCTTTAAACCATTAACCATTCATTGTCCCATCCAACTAAAATTATGACTTTTTAAAAGATAAATTCATAAGACTTATTATCTCATGTTTTTGTCTTTTACTTATTTTTTATTTTAAGAGCCATTTTTCTGGTTTGGTAGCCAGATAATAACAATGCCATTCACTAGTTATAATTAAACTGAACAAGTTGGCTCGTGATGAGACCCCTTGTCTTACATTTATAAGCCATTACCCTGTTTTGGTATGCAGTATTGGTAATGTCAGTTTTATTACTCCTTATGAACATGGTAAGTCGGCTCATAATGAGACCTCTTATCTCTTTAAATTTCCAAATTTCCTAGAATTACATTCTAAAAAATCACAACTTAAATGGATGGGGTGAAATAGTTTTATCCTTAAGAATCAATGGATGACAATTTTCAGAGTTTTTTAAGTTCCAAAACTTTGAAAAAATCTTTTATTTTGATAGATAACCTTTCTCTGCTTAATAAACTTATGATGATTTAAATTCTTCTCAAGTTTTCAAAAGATCATGTAAATGATTGAAATAATCTTTCAAAGTTTAACATCTTATTTTAAACTATTCAAAAACTGTGATCATTACTTTAAAAATTCTTATTTACACAAAATAAATATTTATAATATTTTTCCGAAGAAATTTTCTTAAATAGTAAACAGTCAATCAGAGACTTATTAACAACCTTTATTTGCAAAAACAAAAAAAAACAATCAAAATTCTGCAGAAAGGAATATGTACAGTTAAGAAGGGGTTACCTCCTTATGAAAAGAATTTCTTCAAGATAAGCCCATTTACAGGAAGAGATTCTCTCTTACCCGTTAGATCTTGGAGTATGAATGTATTTGAGCCTATCTTCTCAACGATCTGAAATGGTCCAAGCCACATTTTCTGAAATTTGGTATGTTTACCTTTTTCTTCATGTGCTTTATCCCATTTCAAAACGAGATCACCAATTGACAAATTTTTTGAGCCGGTAGAACTTGCATCAAAAGAAGATTTTACAAGCTGTTGATGTTTTTCATGAGTAATTTTTGCTTTATCCCTATTTTCTTCTAATTTAAGGATTTGATTATATCTCAATTGAATGGATGAAGAAGGATTTTCTTCAATAAAAAGTACTAGGGCTAATGATGGAAGAGTTAAATTTGACGGTATCACAGCTTCTTTTCCATAAACCAGATTGAAAGGTGAAGTCCCTATTGAAGCTTTTTCAGTGATACGATCAGCCCATAACGCAAAGATTAAAGATTTGTGCCAATTCTTTTGATTTTGATCAACGGTCCTTTTAATGATCTTGATAAGATTTTTGTTAGTGGATTCAGCCAAACCATTACCTTGTGGATAATAATTTGCTGAATATTTCAGTTTAAAACCTCTTTTGACTGCAAATTCTATTAAACTATTTCCGGAAAATTAAGATGCATTATCAAAGACAAGAGCGTTAGGTACACCAAACCTGGTTATGATAAATTGATCTATGAAATCAATAATTGCATCAGAATTGGCTACCTTCAACGGGATTGCCTCTACCCATTTTGTAAAGTAATCAGTTGTAGTAAGGATGTACTTGTGCTGTTTGGAAGAATGAGGTACTATCTCACCAATAATGTCAAGCCCCCATTGTTCGAATGGTTGCTCAATATTCACTGGTTGCAAAGGAAAAGCTGGTTTCCTTTGTCTTCCACTTGTAGTTTGACAAATTTGGCACTTCCTTACGTAATCATGCGTATCTTTAAAAAGGGTAGGCCAATAATACCCAGCACGAATTATTTTGTGAGCTGTGGTATCACCTCCAAAATGACCTCCTGCTGGTCCATCATGCAATTCCTGCAAAACCTTTTCAGCTTCAGTCTTTTCCAAACATCTTAATAAAATTGAATCATAATTTTTTCTAAATAACACATTATCAATGATCTGGTATTTAATATCCTTTAACCTTAAAGCACGTTTACTCTTATAACTGAGATTAGAAGGAGCATACCCATTTTTCAAGTAATAGATAAGATCAGCATACTGAGATTCAGAATTTGTAACATTTATCTAACTTACTTGAATATCTTGATTTGAATCTTGATTTTCTGGTATGTTATGAGCTCCTGCCAATAATCTGCAAAAACCTTGTCCTCTAACAATCTTAGCTGGTTTAATATCAATATCATATTCTTGCAAGGCTGTTACCCAGTTAGCTCTCTTTTCTCCTACTTTTTTTTGAATTAATAATTGCCTCACTGCAGAGAATGGGACAATGATTTTTGTATGTGTTTTCAAGAGAAAAGGTCTGAAATGTTTGATTGATTTAAACACAGCAAAGGCTTGTTTTTCAACATCGAAATAATTAAGCTCGGCTCCTTGCAGATTTGAGCTAAAGAAAGAAATTGGTGCTTCGATTTCTTGATCATTGAGTTGTGTTAAAACGGCTGCATAGGATGTTTCAGTGGCCAGAGTATACAAAGTAAAATCTTTAGAAAAATCTGGGGTATTCAATGCTGGTGCATTAATGATCGCTTGTTTGATTGCCTCAAAAGCTTCTTTTTCTTTATGCGTCCATTTGAATATTGAATTCTTCTTGATCATATTTTGCATAGGTAAAACAATAAAATAAAAATCAGGAATAAATCTTTTAACAAAATTGATCTGTCCAAGAAATGATTGCATGGATTTTTTGTTATGAGGTAAAGAAATATCAGAAATTTCTTTCACTCTGTCTGGATCAATATATATACCATCTTTTGACACAACAAATCCCAAGAGTTTTCCTTCATCCAAAGCAAAGAAAGATTTCTTTGGATTTAAGGAAATACCAAACCTTCTACATCTTTCAAATATTTTCTTTAGATCATGTAGATGATTGGCTCTCTTTTTTGAAAATACTGTTATGTCATCAAGATAAAAAACAACTGATTTATTGATCAGACCTTTAAATGCTATGTCCATGGCCCTTTGAAAAGTTGCTCCTGCATTTATTAGACCAAAAGGAATTTTCTGATAAGCATAAGTTTTCAATCTGTCATCTGGATGAACTAAAACTTGATTATAGCCCGAAAATCCATCGAGAAAAGACATAAGTTCAGAACCAGCTACCTTTTGAAGTATCTGTTCCATGGTTGGCAATGGGAAATTGTCTTTTAAACATGCCTTATTTAAATTTCTGAAATCAATACAGATTCTTATATCACCATTCTTCTTCCTTACAGGTACCTTATTGGAAACCCAATTGGAGTGCCTGACTGGAAAAATGATTTTGGATTTTAAAAGTTTATTAAGTTCTGATTTGATTTGACTTTCGAGATTTGGATGGATCTTTCTCAACTTCTGTTGAACAGGTTTACTATCAGGAAGTATTGGAATTGTATGTTGAATAATCGAAGTATCATACGTTTTTAAATCATCATAATTCCAAGCAAATTTTTTTTTATACTTGTTCAGAAGTTTAATGAACACAATCCTTTCCTCTGGTGTTAAATTGAGTCCTAAGTTAACATTTTTAGGTTTAGAATCAGAACCAAGATTTACTAATTCAAACTTCAAGGTAGAGCTTTGAAGTTTAGTATTAGTGACTTTCTTGAATCTGTCTTTAATGTCATATAAATCCTCTAATTTAACAACAGATTTTGGAATGGGATTTTCATTACCTTTTGAAGCAATTTGTAAATCATGATCATTTTCATCAATAATTTTCTCATCATATGATTTCTCTGAGGTCATGAAATTTAGAATATCTTGATCATGATAGAATACTCTCCAATTTGTAACATTATCTGGGACAGATGGACGAAAAATCAATTCTACAGAAAACCTATCAGGACTGCAATCTTCAGCAGTTAGGAGTTTAGATGCAACATTAGCTAACAAGTCAGCTGATGTATTCTGATTCCTAGGAATAGGAGAAATATTGAATGCTAAAAAATGAGTGGTGAGATCTTGTACTAGGGTTTGATAGTGTTTAAGATGTTCTGAAAGGCAATGAATAGTATTCCTAACTTGTTTTATGACAATTTCGGAATCACCAAAGACTTTCAAGTATTTAACATCTAACCCTATAGCTTTATAAAGTCCTTGAACCAAGGCTTCATATTTTGCGGTATTGTTAGTACACTCAAATTCTAACCTACATGACAGCATGGTTTTCTCCCCATCTGGATCAATTAAGATGCATCCAGCTCCAGCTCCATCACTAGACTTCGATCCATCAAAATATAACGACCAAAATAAAGATTTGTCTATTGGCTTATCTACAATTACATCGGAAATATTTACAATTCTGGAAGAATCAGATTGTGAAAAATTTTCTATCTGAGAAACAAAAGTATTTATAGAAAAAGGTGATTGAGGAGCTTCAAAGTTTCCAAGAAATGATTCAGCAGAATAACCTCCAAGAATATTGTTGTTGAATGCCACAGGCTCATTAGGTTGTTCGAATTCAGTGACAGTGTGCGTCATATGTTTTTCTCGTTCAATTTTAATTTGATTTGGTTTCCCTTTGTAGGGAAGCCACATATGCGAATAATCAGTCGAGATATAACCATTAAGTTTCGCAGACCAGTCCCTGCTCAAGATTAATCCATAGAATTCAGGAATATCAATAATCAGAATATCAATTCTTTGGACAATCCTAGGATCGGAGGCTAATCTGATAGTAACTGAATTGATTTCTCCTACCACTTGGACTTTAGAGCGATCCAATTGAACGATATGAACTGCTGATTTCTGTGGTTCGATATTCAATTTAGCACAGACATAAGTAGGCATTATATTGGAAGAAGCTCCATAATCAATCAAACAATTGTGCAGATTTTTATTATACATCTCATAAGTCAAAAGAAAAGGAGGAGTTTGAGAATTTGACTTTTCCCCAATGAGCACAGTATCAGTAGCATCTACCTTATCTGGTGGCTTACCAGTTCCTCTCGCTGCTTTTGCAACTACACCGCTTGGTAAAGGAGCAATTGGTGTGGCGTTTAATTCTTTTAATAACAACTTTTGCTGGTGTTTTAGTTTGCTGAGTTCATGTAAGGAAATATTAGCTTTGATCTTTTTCATGTCCTCGACAATGTTGTATTCCATAGGATCTGACACTACTAAAGTCTTTGCTGTTGATGTAGAAGGATTAGAAGAGGATGGATGATTTTGAGTAGGTAATGGAGAAGTTTTCTTTACAAGGGATTTGTCTTTGGTACTTGGAGTTGTAATTTTCTTTTTAGGAACTGTTTGCACTGGGTCCGCTATGGATTTACTCCTAGTACTTACATGCATAGCTTCTTCACTATCAAAATTAGGGAGAATAAAATCCCACATTCCATTCAATTCAGCTATTTCTTCATTTTCATTTTCTTCATCTGATACTATAGATATATCTTCTTCCTCTTCCTCTTCTTCTGATTCTGCATTAGAGATTGCATTAGGAGGTTTAGATTCAACTTGGTTTCTTCTAAAATTTTGGAATGGTTTCTTGGTAGAAGTTTCAGCCACTTGTTTTTTAATTTCAACCATTTCATTTGACATGGTTTTAAGAACTTTATGTAAACCTTCCATGTCATATGGATCTTTGGCCTTTTTCTTTGAATCATCTTTGAAGCGGACTTTCTTTGATTTCCTTTCCTTGATAGCATTTTTATTTTCTAGAGAAGTAATTCGTTTTTCCACTGCAATAGCTTCTTTCATATTCTCAGCTAATGTAGGCTTTGCAGCTCTATCCACGAAAATTGCTATGTTTGAGGGTAAGGCAGTTATGTACCATTCAATTCTGACTTGTTCACGGGGCTGTGAATCTGTGTGAATTTTGTTCAAGAGTTTGTTGAATCTAGCATTGAATTCTTTAATGGGTTACTTGGGTTCTATCTTCAAATTTGAGAGGTCATTGAGTAAAGTTGCTATTGATCGGTCATCTCCAAATTTGGTTAAAAAATGATCTGCAAAAAATGTCCCAACTTGTTATGGATCCTGATGGTAATGAAAAGTACCATGATCCTGCTACTCCCTGGAGAGTATAAGGGAATAATCTAACTACAACATCTTCATGTATGACTCCATTCAAATTAATAGCCAGCATAAAGTTATTGATATGTTCTTCAGCTTGAATGTTAAGATCTGGGCTAAACTTTGGAAGCCATTTTCCGGGATTGTCTGGTAAATCATGTAAAGGTGCAGCCATGTTGACTGCCCCTGGAGTAGACCATGGTCTCTGTGCCATTATTGGAACAACTATCGGAGGGATAGTAGAAACTGGTGGTGTTTGAATAGAAATTGTTGGAATAGATGATGTTGAGATTAATGATGATTGAGGAGATGATGTACTTTGTTGAGAAGGGATTTCGGAAACAGGTATTTGAATATTAGATGTTGAACTTATATCACTTACTGATTCTGATTGAGTTTTTCTTGTCTTGAATCTACTAGGTAAAGGGAATTCTTTCGGAGAAATACCAAGTTTTTCACTTTGAAGCCTAGTAAGAGGTTTCGAAGAAACAAATTTTGAAGTTACACTACCTTCAGATATTTCAGACTCTTCTAGAGATAATGAGAATCCTTTCAATTTATGAATTAAATCTTGAACTTCGGGAGACTCGGGATGTTGATTGTCTGAATGTTTTGAGATTTTGGTAGTGGGTGTCTGAATATTTTCTGCAATTTCTTCTCTAGGATTTTGAATTTCAGAAGAAATTGAAGAAGTTAATGAGGGTGTTTTGCTCTCGGAATGGCTTGTGGATAAATATTTACTTGCCATTCATAGCTCAGGCCCTCCTTCTAGCGCCAAAAATGTTGAAGCCTAGAAAATCTCTGCTTCAAACATCGGGGAAAACCACCCGGTCGAGACCTTAAGACAACTCCTTTTCCGTTTGGTATGGTGGCTCTGACTGGATTTAAAGGACCAGTTTCCTTATAACTAAATGGATTGGTTTGGATTTGTGGAAATGGGACTAAATTAACTGAAATAAAACTATCTAATTTAAACTAAATACTGGTATAGAAATTATAACACTAACCCGGGTAATTATATGTGAATACAACTTAAGATTGTTCCAATTTAACAATAACCATGAGAATGTATTATTGTTTAAATTGAAATGTGCAAAAACAAATAAAGATAACTCTGTTTAAGAAATTAAACAGAGTTGTATTAACATATTGCATTCATCATTGTATACCATCTATATACACTTATGAAAGATAACGTTTCAATTATACTTAGAAATGATATATAAAAGGAATCGTTGTGAAAACAAATATATATAAATGATAGCAATTTTAAAGCGAATATCATAAGACAAAAGAAATCAACAGTGAAAGGATAGAAATACCTCATTCATCTTGAAGACTTTCAAATGCAATGTGATACTCTAATCCAGTAACTCTGATGCAAAATCAAATTCCAAGGTACATAAATGCAACACTTCAAAGATAATTCCACATGAAAATCACCAGATGTGATCCTTTTTAAAAATATATAAGACAATGGAGTACAGAAATGCAATCTCCAAGTGAAAAATATTAAGATCCAGGACCCTTCTCTAAATGCATGAGAAGGGTTTAAATACTACTTAGCTAAATCTAAAAATAGTCTTATTACAAAAATTAAGGATTCGGTTCAATGACCATCCTTTTCCTAGGCTAAAATACAGTAAAATTAAAACTAAATCTAACTATCTATGAACTTGTTCTTTAAACTTGCAGGCATCTAGCATAGTTTTGAGAGGATGCGGTTGACCGACTTCAGAATTCAACTGTCCTGAAAAGATAGAGTCGGCAAGCGTAGGAGAAATCTTCTCTGTAGCATTGATGATACAATTAAGCGCACTGTGCTGATTGTGTGGCTTCACCAAGTACATTCAGTATGAGTCCCAATTCAATCTTGTCAGCCCTTGGATATATTTTGCTCTTTCTTCTGCCTTTTGCCTCCATTCTGTTTGTAGTTGATTTTCTTGTGGGAGATATCCTGGAACAGTTTCAGGAATCAAATTAGCTTTGTGTAAATTGTCATTTACACAATCAGTAAGAATGTTTGCCGCTGTAGCCGCCTCCTCTGCTGCCTTTTCTGACCTTTTGATTTGTGCATTTTCCTTTATTTGAGCTTATTGCTCTGTTATTAATTTTGCAATTTTATCTTGATTTTGCTTCGCCATTTTCTCATATCACAATTTAGCCAAAGTAGTTTCGTTTTTATCGATTTGACCTTTCGCAGTAATTTTCCTCTGTGCCGAACACGCTCCACATCTTTTTCCTTACTCAGCATGAAGTGCCTTGAATTTGGTCAATGTTTCCTCATTTTGTCTTACAGTTATTTCAAGTCTTCTTCAACTCCCGATTTTTCTCAAGAAGAGCTTTATGTTTCTTTGAGAACTTTTGACCTCCAACAGCTTCTTCAGTGACTTCTAAAAGCTCTATAGAGGATAAATTTTGGCAAACTTACATACCTTATCTTGTGGTAGAAACTGCGTCAATTTGCCCACTTGGATGTTTGAACTTGTGAACAGCGTCTAAAACATCCTTTTTTGGTACTGTCCACCCGTGTTTATTTTTCTTCAGTGGCTCATCTCTTTTGGTCCATTCTTGTGTGCATTCTGACAAATTTGCATGTTCTCTGGCAAATTCTTTCATAACTTGCTTATTATAAGGCGCATGAGGTTCCGGCAACTTATACATCAGCCTCATGTCTTCCGTGGAGAATGACCCGATTAGCTCTTCAGATGGAGTTTTAAATTGCCTGTTTGAAATATCAGTGCTGTCCAGTACCCATTTTACCATGTCCGTATATGGGAGAATCCTTGGTCTTGCCGCTATCCTATGCAAAAATGAACAAGCCAGTTCTCTAAGGGTTGCCTCAGACATATTATTGGAACCTGCTGTAGCTACAACTTTCATCACCACAGGATTTTCTTCCTCTAACAGATTATACATCCCTTCCCAAGTGGATATACCGGCATCCTTATTACAAGCGGTGTCTGCATACAGCGAAGCCATTTCTCTGTTGTCAGAACTCGAGCTCTTCTCCATCTTACCCATAGTGTTTCGTGAAAGCTTTGTATAGACGTTTGCTCCTTCGTGCCTGCGTTTTATGAGTAAATGAGAGTAATGGCATAAGAAAGGTGATGAGACTGTTTTAAATGTGAAAGCGGATGAAATATAATATTTTAATCGTGAAACGACTTTCAATCTAAACACAATCTCATTTACCATTAATAATCAATCCAATCATTTAATTTAATCATTAAAGCGCATAACAGATTTGATAAATGGGAAGATTGCCTTTGGACAACGCGCCTACATGAATCTGCGACATTGCGATCTGTGATTTGCTGCGCAATATCGCAATATTGCAATGTCGCAATATCGTAATATTGCAAAATGAAGCCGTTGCAGTTATGTAAAATAGCGCAAAAGCGGAAATTGCGCAATAGCGCAAAAGCGCACATCGCCAATCTCGCAAAAGCGCAAAATTGAAAATAGCGCAAAAGGTATTCATTAATCACTTCTGTTTTCTGCGCTATGCGATCTGCGACCAATACGTTTATTGTATAAGCTTTTGGGATCGCATTATTGCAAAAGCGCAAAATCGCATTTTAATAAAAGATATATACCATTTTGCTATGGATGTGCTTTTTTGTTTAAAGAGCAATTTTATCATAATCTATCATAAACTTAAGTGTTTCTTAATGTTCTTTCTAAGAGATTTGTATAAGTTTATGATAGAAAGTTTTATTTGTAAAGGCAAACAAATCCTAATTGATTTTTTTTTGGATTTTTTAACTAAGGGTCCCCATTTATTTAGTATTATTACTAATATTAAATAAAAAGGGGGGTTGTTGCTGGTCACAACATGTCCACTACCATGTTTATTATGAAGCCAAACTTGAAATGTTTTAGGTTTTTCTGAGTTATTCGGTTTTATTGGTTAAGAGAGTGTTCTAAGTCTGATTTTTCACCTAGCTAAGGTGTTCCAACAGACAGAGTTGCTCTTATGGCTTGGTAACTGGTTTCTTCAAGGTTTGGTAAGGATTTACAAGAATCCTAAGGGTTTCTTAGTTTTTCACTGATTCAATTTAGTCCTATCATGATTACCATTTGTTAGGCAGTGCTTGAAGAAAGTTACTCATGTTATACTAGACCTAAAAATTTTAAAGAAAGGTTTTGAAACCTCTAATTCTCAGTAGGTCCCACCGTGATCGCCATTATGTTGGTGGCGATGAGGTGGCTATTAATCACTGGATATTCTTGAAAATAAGGGATTTATGAAGTCCTAAAGGGTATTTGGATTGTTACTGACTCAGAAGTCCCACCGTGATCGCCATTATGTTGGTGTCCCGTGTTTTGACAGTTTGGAAAATCAAAAGACAAGGCAACATCAGAACCAATCTTTAGAGTTCCAGGATCTAGTCCTCCTGTTCTCAGAGAAAGATCTCTCAAATATTTGTTTGCAAAGGTTTATCTTGTGTGCTTTGAGTATGGATTTTATACTAGTTATAAAGTGCAGATGTTTTGTTTGTTTGGTTGGGTTGAGTTGATACAGCAGAATGTGAAAGGTCTAAGAAAGATAGACAGAAAGAGAAAATATCTAGTTCATTGGGCAATGGAGTCAAAATAAGGTCATGAAAAACTCTTCAAGAGATATGGGATATCAAAGGGCAAATCTAACTTGGCCACAGTATCCTTTTTTTTTTGGAATGAAGTGAACATTAATGATTTGTAAAGAGAAGTTTAATTCTCAAGAAAGGGAACTTGAAGAACAGAACTTAACAATAAAGAAATATTTGATAGACAGGGCTAACCATAAATTCTACAAACATTCTTTAAGCAAATAATGACTTCGAGAAAATTTTTAAAATGAAATATAAGATTCGGGGAACACCCTATTTCCTCAAAGATTTTATTTTAAAGGACTTAGAAAACATAAAAGATTCACTGATAATTGCAGTCATAGAAGAGGGAACACCTAAATAACATCTATGCTTACAACTATAAATACCTTCAAAACAACTGTTCAAGCAATGGCAAAGGGCAAGATCAAAACCGACCTCTCTGATTAACTTAAAACAATGGTACTTCAAAGGGAGACTTCAATAACAGCTTTCAAGTGATGGCAGACGAGCAGGGAAAACCATAAATCATGCTGAAACCAACTATTTGAGCTATTATAGAAATAAACAAGCATAAAGATTAAAGAGAAAGTTTAAAGCCTCTAAAATACTTCAGCAGAAGAAAACATAAAACAGTGAAGGATGAACAAATCTAAGGTGCTTCCAGGAGTCATTTCTTAGTCTAAAACTTTCAACGTACTGTAGTAAGAATTTATGAAACATAATGAAAACGGGGGGAAAACATAGAACAAATTCAGAATACTTCACCAACAAACAAGCTCATGGATCCAATGATAGAGCCTTCTCAGGAACAAACATGCAACAACATTATCAAGACATCAGAGACGTCAATTTGTTTTCAACTTCAACAAACTTGTATATTTATTTCAGAGAGTTTCAAAGTTACAACTTGTGATCAAACAACAACCAACAACCAACCAACCACTCATCTTCTGCTATAGTATATATAGAAGGATGAGGAGGTGAGACCTGATAAAAGATCTCAATTACAATCAATACAGAATTAAATGGCTCGTTGGCCCTCGAGGGGCTCAAATGAGGAGACTTACATACATATCCTCTGTATTAAATGATTTACATAATGATCTCAAGCTTGGTAGGAGTTTTGTTGACCTTTGAGGCACTGTGTGGTGTCAAAGTAACTCTGCAGATATTGTTTGCATTGAAGTTCCTCGCAGAAATAACTCTTCGGCTGCTTTGAGGCAAAATATCTGATCCTGATCAATAAATTCGGCTCCTGAATGAATACTTTGAGGCACAGGTGGCGCCGTGGTAGCTAGAGGGATCAATTTTCCTCAATCTGTGGCGGTGGAGGGTTCCCTGTCGGTGAAACCTTTTGGATTTTATTTGAACTCTGTTTTAACCCGGGGATTAGGTTTATAATGATAATTTTTGGGCCATAATCCCCGTAAACTGTCCCTTAATCCTCTGCTCTGGTAATTTCCTGGTCTTCAGCGCTGATACTCTTTTTTTGCGCTTAATCCATGTTTTCTTGCTGTTGCGTAGGGCTGCACAGGGTCTGTAATGCACCAATGATTCATGAAACATTGATAGCCGTGAAGTTTCAAACCCGACGGTCGATTTCCTTTGGTAAATCGAAAGCAAGAGAGTCGTCACCCTCTTCCTTCGAATCGTTTTCTAACATAGCAAAAAGAACATTAATCCCTGCAAAATACAAACGAAACATTATAAAATCCATGCATTTATTGGTTAACTGCTTCAGAGGCATATGGAGGGAGCGTGGCCGTTGGATGGCATCATCCAACGGTCCAGATTTATCGAGAGTGATCGTGGAGTGAGTGAACGGAAGATCAAATCCGAGCCGTTGATCTGCAGAGATCGACGGTTGAGATTGAAAGGGGCAGTCAAAGGAGAAGGATGAATCTGAGCCGTCGATCGCGCAGAGATCGACGGTCGGGATCGGACGATGGAAAGTCAGCCGAGGGGAAACGTTGACTGGGCAATTGAATCGGGCGATGAAATATGGACCGTCGATCTGTAGATCAGATCGACGACGGAGATTGATCTCCTGTGGTATGAAGGCTGGTTTATCGCGCGGGCACTTCGATTATACATCAGATACTTTCGAAGAGCGATAGACGTTGGATGAGTGGGCCCAGGTTGGACGTCGGAGATCGATTTTGCTGGGCATCCATGTTCGGAATATAATGCGCGATGGACGACGGTTTTCAAATTGTACCAGGGACATGCGTCACACAGTGTATGGAATCACTGGCCAATGGAAGAAAAAAGCTTTTGGCCTAAAGGCGGTGCAAAATATACCACGCGGTTTAGGAAAACAACGCACGGTTTGGGGGGGGGTCCACAGGGAGGCGCATCCCGCACCATCCGATCTGCGAAGCAGATCAATGGTCGAGATCGCTTCATAATTCATATGGGCGGAAAACTTTGGAAAAATATTTTAAACCCAAAAAACATGAAATAACAAAGGTTTTCAATGTTTTGGGCGAAGAAATATTATTTTGAAAGGATAAGCGCCTGGCGGGTCTAGCAGTTGGTTCTGGCGCTCGGGTTTATGGACGGAAAAGGGTTAGGGATTTAGCCTGAGGGGGCTTCAGTCCAGAACATAGAAAATATGGATTTTCTATGGTTTTTTAATGTTTTCAAAGGAAATGAAGGTTCCGATAAGGCTAAGAAGGGGTCTTAGACCTTATGAAATGGATTTTATGAAATGGAAAGGGAAGAAAACATGAAATTATAGGATTTTCATGGGAGATGGAGGGATAGAAAAGGAGGTTAGTTTGGGGAGGAGGAAAAGGGAAAAATGGGGTTTGTAGCAGTGTTTTGGCTTTGGAAATCAACAGGATTTCTGAGTTCTGAAAGGAAACAATAGTGAATATTATCCAAGGATAGTATATTATCAAAAGTCTTTAAGTATTAACAATTTTAGTAATGAAATTGTTTCTTGAAGGCTATCCAACATCATTTAGCCACCATCTGATATGACAAAATTTTATGGGTGGCTAACAGTCTCCATTTGAACACAAACCCTCTTGACGATTGTTTGTTAAGAAGCTCTTGGAGTTTGTTTGTTGTTTGGCTACTTGAATAAGAGTTGGTGTTTACAACCATTTGGTTAAAAAGCTTTGTCATTTGTTTTGAAAGCTTTGAGAACTTTTTTGAAGTTCCTTTTGTTCATTGAAATCATAATGACAACTTCTACAAGTGAAGTTTCCTCCTTCACAAGATTCTTCGATGATGATATGAAGCAGGACTTTATTATATTGAAGAACATGGTGCAAATTTTGTTTGAGGATAAACAAGAAAGCACTGAACTTCGTGAACAATTTTTTTCCATGAAGGAAGAGAAGGAAGAAATTCTTAAAAGATTGCATGATATGGAGAGGCAACACCATCAAGCCCAAGAGGCTTTGACCAAGAAAATGCATGAGGAAGAGGTAATCCATTCTAACTTGTCTTCATTTTCCTCTTTAGAAAGGTGTGTTGGTTCTTTCGAAAAACATACAAGAGGTATAGGGTCCAAGTTAATGATTAAAATGGGCTATGAAGGCAAAGGATTAGGCAAGCATGCACAAGGCATGGTTGATCCCATTTTAGTTGAGGAACGACCCAAGAATCTTGGTCTTGGTTATGTGCAATTTAATGGCGAAGATTCCAAAACCATGAAAGCATGTGAAGCTACTTTAAAGATAACCTTTGTTCCAAGTTTTAAGATGAAAATATGTCAAATTTGTTTCAAAGATGATTTCCATTTCTTTAAGCCTTTGATGCAACAAGAAGATGGTAGACATGCAGCTTATGGCGAACATGCAAGTTTATACAGTTTTCAAGACAATAACGATGATGTTAGTCTGCAAATGAAAGTTGTAGCCTCTACTAGTTCATCTCCTCAAGAAGGCAAAAAGGATGAACATTCAAAGTAGTACAAGAGGTATAAATCTTCTCATGATCAGTTTGATTGTGTTTCTGTAAAGCATGTTAATTTTACATGCTTAAATGAAATAAATATTTGCTGTACATATTGTGGTGGATTTAACCATGTTGTTTCGAGATGCTGGATGAGGAAGAAAGCATACAGGAAGCATATGAGGCAAAGACAACTTTCAAAGAAGGTGCATAAGGTTTGTACATTTTTCCAAAAGAGGGGACACATTGTCTCTCATTGTTGGAATTTGCATCCAACTAGTCATCCCAAGCACATGCAGCAAGAGGACAGGAATATTGGCGCAAGTGAAACTATGGATTCCATTATTGATGTGAAAATGGAAGAATCACATGAGGAAGAGTCGCAACAGAAGAAGTCGCCATGGAAGTGGCTTGGTAAGAAGTGGATAGACTTCTTAGTATAGTAAGACATACTCATTTTGTACATATGAAAATTTCGGTTGTATGCATGTATTTTATGCTGTAATATCTTGTTTCTTTGAGCCACCTTGGATCATTGATCAAGGCTGCGATGTTCAGTTTCCTTCTGCAAATTTCTCACCAGAAATTTTCTATGTGAGTGCAAGAAAGGGAGCCCTTGACAGGAGGACAAGCATCGAGGAAGGGAAGTGTGAATTGCTTTCTAGTTGTGGTTCAAATTCACTAGCCATGCAGGGAAAGTGTTTGGAGGCTGAAGAGAAAAGGGTGGAGTATTCTTATTTGCTGTACAGATCAGTTTAAGTATTCCAGAGAGATTTTGGGGTCCAAAAGCTTCTCATTTGGGAGGTGTGATCATAACTAGATCATGGACCAGAATGACAACTCAAACTTCAAAGTGCTCAGAAGAGTTTCAAACTTGAATGACCGGAAAGGTCTCGTCACTGTGATTCTAGTGCTGCGAATGGTTCTCAAAACCGACATCATATGCAAAATTTATTCAGGTTTAAAGTCTCGAGTAAACTCCAAAATTCAGTTGAATAAGTTTGAATTTCCAGCATTGGAAAAATTTAAAAAAGAATATTCCAAGGAATATTTCCTAGAATATTCCCTGAAATATTCCATTCGGGCTTATCAAATTTTGACAAGTGGCAATCTGTGATTCGATGAAAAATTGACTTTTTGATTAATGGCCAATCAAAGAGTGCCACGTGGCCCCAGGCCAGAGAGAATGTGGTATTCCAAGATGTTTTATGTCTACAGGTTTTGAACCCAAGACCTCATCTCTACAAGTAGGGAAGCCCGACCGTCTCAGCTACATGTGTTACTTAACACATAATGAATTCGGTTTTGAGAACCATTCGCGGCGCCAAAATCGCAGTGACGAGACCTTTCCGGTCGTTCAAGTTTGAAACTCTTCCGAGCACTTTGAATTTTGAGCTGTCATTCTAGTCCATGATCCAGTTCTGATCATTGATGAAGCCACAACATGTGACACTAGATATAGCTAGTCTTAGAGATCCTCGGATTCAGAGATGGGTAGAAATCATGAGTCGGCATGCAGGCCAATCGACTCTTGTGTTCTCTACTACATTCTTTGCCTGGTTCTGGCAACAGATCATTGCCATCAATGAGTATGCATACGCAGGCGTTGATTTTCGAAGAGATCCAGATTTAGCATTACCAGAAGGCGCTTAGTGGGGTGCAATGGGTAAGAATGTTTTGACCATTTTTTTTGATTTTCCTAAGGTTTATACAATGTTTTTGTATTTTTGATGTTTTCCCAAGACTAAACTAAATTTTTGATGTAATGCAGATGTTGGTCGTGTTCAACCAGTAGAGGAACCAGAGCACGAAGTAGATGCACCAGCAGAGAGGGTTCTCGGGAGAGCAGTCCTTCAGGATCTTGATATGGCTGAGACTCTGGCTGAGCTTCAACTACACATAGAGGGGTTGACCTTCAGGATTCTGGATTGCTGGATCGAAGAGTTACCCATGCGACTGCAATGACACACTATTGGGGTTCCTAACCGCTGGATGCGGTTACTCCGTAGGATAGCTAGATCTATAGCATGTTACCACGAGCACCACTAGTTTACTTGTGACATTTCACATACATTTTGAGGTCAGATGACCAATGTGTCTTGGGCACAAATTTTGTAGAAACCGATAACTATCTATCTATATGATTTCAGAGTTTTTCCTATGTTTATTGTGCAATACTATTCAATGATGTCAATGTTTTCTTTACATATGTTGCAAATGTCTTGATCCGAATGGAAAACGACATCCACCCATGGTGTTAATCCACCCATGTTATCCATCCACCCATGGAATTTACCCATGGTATTGTAAATGGCATCGACCCATGGTATTTATTTGCCTATGGTATTGTAAGTGACATCTATCCATGATATTCATTAACCCATGGTATGTTTCCACCCATGGTATTCATCCACACTTGGAATTTACCCATGGTATTGTAAGTGGTATCTACCCATGGTATTGAACCATGGTATCCACCTATGGTATCTACCCATGGTATTTTAACTCAAAAAAAGGCTATAAATAACAAGCCTCACTTTTTAAAAGGACAGATTGTCCACCACAATGTAGCTCCTACATATATTCTCTGTTTTAATAAAACAAGTTTCTTTGTGGTTTTATTTACTTTGTGCTCTCTCTCTTTTTCGGCATTCTAATTTTTCATATCTTGTCAGATCCATTTAAAATTTTTAGATCTTGGGAGCCTCCTCCCAAGATCTGGATCATTGGTATCAGATTCAGGTTATGAATCCATGGGAATGAGGGTTTGAAGCATATTTTAGTTTCAATTTTTGGCAGCAATCTTCAACAAACTCCATGAATTTCTTGGGTGGCGAGTTTGAAGATCAGATCTGAAAATTTTGGTGAAAAATTTACAAAATCTAAGACCAGATCTGGATTCTTTGCAAAAAAATGCTCAAATTCAAAAAACAAATTGGCCGAATTGCAGTTCGGATGAGGGAGATATCGTTGATTCAAAATCAGCAATGTTGTAGCAATTTTTCTGACGATAATTCATAGATGGCATATCTCATATCAATTCTTGCAGTTTTTAGCCAGAAATTTCAGATAAATGGTTATAGATCTGCGCTCCCCTTAAAAAATCACCCGATTTCAAAAAAAATATCGATCGAATCACACTCCGGACGAGGGATTTATCGCTGATTTAAAATCAGCTATTTTTTTTCAGAAATTTTGTGACGATGGGACAGTTCCAGCGCGCATCTGAGAGTCTAGGGTCTCCAAATATCAATTTTAAACACATGGGAAGATGAAAAATGATCATTCCATTTCCAAAAATAGGCTATAAAAAATATTCTGAGTTATATTGATCGAGTTATGCTCATTTTCAATATGGAGTAGCATTCGGAGCGGGTTCCCTTTGGAGACGTGCCCTTCCACCTCACTTTAGTAGGCACCTGCTTCACATTCATCAGTTTCAGCATAGTAGAATTCGGCTTGGGTTATTTGGAGACGTGTCCTCCCACCCCAAGCTATGTAGGCATCTGCTACTTCATCAACAATCAACATCACGATTATGGGTCAACCGCACAAAATACTTCTCATCGAAGTCCATTTGCTAGGCTGCACATTGTTAGTAACACAGTTGGTCACAAGCATTACAGGGTATCTCTATCCTTGGATCTTCGTTTTTCATGGTTTTGGTTCATCCAAAAACCCACAGTTCATCGAAGTCCATTTGCTAGGCCGCACACTGTCAATATCACAGTTGGTCACAAGCATTACAGGGTATCTCTATCCTCAGATCTTCGTTCATCACAGTTATCGGTTAGCTTCTCTTCAGTGGCTCTTCATATTCAACAAAGGATTCTCAGGAGGGAACTTCACGCAATGGGGACCATTGCTTCTTAAGGAGGGAGGAATGATCCGAATGGAAAACGACATCCACCCATGGTATTCATCCACCCATGTTATCCATCCACCCATGGAATTTACCCATGGTATTGTAAATGGCATCGAACCATGGTATTTATTCACCTATGGTATTGTAAATGAAATCTATCCATGATATTCATTAACCCATGGTATGTTTCCACCCATGGTATTCATCCACACATGGAATTTACCCATGGTATTGTAAGTGGTATCTACCCATGGTATTGAATCATGGTATCCACCTATGGTATTGTAACTCAAAAAAAGACTATAAATAACAAGCCTCACTTTGTAAAATGACATATTTTCCACCACAATTTAGCTCCTATAGATATTATTTGTGGTTTTATTTGTTTTGTGCTCTCTCTCTTTTCTGGCATTCTAATTTTGCAGATCTTGTCAGATCCATTTCAATTTTTTAGATCTTGGGAGCCTCCGCCCAAGATCTGGATCATGTCTGTCTAAAACTTGATTAGCTAATGAATCAGTCAATGTGTTCAAATTTCTAGAAATGTGATCAAAATGTCTTTCCAAAAGTTCAACTCTTAGGAACAATCTATGCAGTGTTGGATTTATAACAGTATAAACACTAGTAAGTTGTAATACCACAAGTTGTGAGTATAATCTTATGATTATGCGGTTAATACGAAATGAAATGGCATCAGAGAGAATTTCGATCAACGCACTATACTCAGCGATATTGTCTGTCGATCTACCAATACAAATCCCTTGAAAACTCACTAACTCGCTGTTCGGAGCGAAAATGGCCCATGTTGCAGAGGATAGATTCTGCGTACTACGAATAGCACCATCGGCATATCCAACAAATGGTTCCGAAGATTCAAACATCTGTGATGAAATGTAAAGTGGATTACTAACGTTAAGAAAACTCTAAAAACAAATTAAGATAGTGAATGCAAACCAACAACATATATATACCATATAATACAAAAAATCACTAGGCTTATGATTAAGCATAGTAATGTTTCAAATACAACCCATTTCTAGGCTGTGCCAATGGAATTCCATCGTAATCAACCAACTCATAGGCACCCTTGGTAAGAACTCTTTTGAAAATATAGGGGCCATGCCATAATGGCTCAAATTTCCTTGTACCTATTACATCAGCTTCTTGATCGTAAAGAAGGACCAAGTTGCTCTCTCAGAAAATGCGAGGCTAGACATTTTTGTCGTATTGCGCCTTATAAGTCTCTTATGCACTTCGTTGGCCAATCGGGCTTCATGACACGTTTCATCAAGGTGGATGAGGTTAAGGAGACACACTTCTTCTTCTGAGGTGTTAGGTAACAAGTCTATTGCGAGTTTTAACAATGGTATTCACATTGGATAGGTAAGATAGCTTCTAGACCATACACTAATTGAAAAGGAGTGAATCCAAGAGGTTCGATATGCCCACAAGGCAGAGTATAGGATCAAATTCCAGTTTCTTTTACGAACTCCTATCATACATTGAAGCATACATTTAAGAATCTTGTTGATAGCCTCAACTTGTCCATTTTATTGTGGATAATAAGGAGTAGAATTATTATGTGACAATCCTAACTTAGCAGTCAATTAAGACATCACGTGGTTGCGAAAATGCTTTCCATGATCAATAACTAGAGCCTGTGGGACCCCAAACCGTGCAATAACATGATTAAAGAAAAACAATGCAGCTATTTGTCCCGTGTTGTTGAATGTAGGCATCGTTTCGGCCCATTTGGTAAAATAGTCGACTGCGACAATAATATAACCATGCCCCCCAGACGAACGAGGGTTACAGGTCATGAAGTCAATACCCCATTTTGAAAATGGTCCCACAGAGACAACAGGATGCATTGGCGCTGGCGGTTTGCGGATTTTACGATAAAAAATCTAGCACGCATGAAAATTTTTAACAACGAGGATGCAATCTCAAAAAATAGTAGGCCAAAATAACCGGCGCGGAGTATCTTCTGCGTGGTAGCATATCCAGATAAATGTCCACCACAAGCCCCAACATGAAAATCATTTAACACTTTTTCGGCCTCCTCATGAGTGAGGCACCTCCTTAAAATTGTATCTACACCACGACGATAAAGTGTATCGCCGACGATCAGATAATCTTTGGCTTGGTATCGAATACGTCGCTGTTCAGAGTGAGAGGTATTAGGTCAAAAAGTTTGGGTTTGGAGATAAATGATGAAATATCCATACCAAGGATCATATGATTTTATCAGAAACAAAGACCTGTCAGGAATTTATGGTTTTGACGTAGTTGCAGTACTATCAGAGGGAAGGTCACAAAGAAGCTAATCCAAAACTAAAGACTTCGTTGACTTGGATTTGATGAATTCCAATTCAAATTCCTGCAAAATAACAATCCATTTTAAATATTTTTTCCCCAACAATTGACGTGATAAGATATAAGTGATGAGGTTGCAATCTGAAACTATAGTCGTTTTTCGGAGCAGGATATAATGGCGAAATCTTTGGACAACTTGAACAAATTCCAAGACAAGCTTTTCTACGTATGAGTACTTAACTTCCGTATCATTGAGATTATGACTCAAATAATAGATCGAATGTTCAATTCCATCTTCTACTTGGACCAATACCATAACAATGGTCGTTTTAGCTGCGACAATATATAGGAAATAATCATTTTGATAATTAGGAGGATACATTAATGACGCTCGGACAAGATTATCCTTGACAACATCAAAATAAGCTTGTGCAACTTGGTCCCAATGGAAGGGAACCCCATTTTTCAAGAGTCGAGTAAATCCTTTAGCCATTTCGGCATAATTTGGAATGAACCTTCTTAGGAAGTTAGCCTTTCCTTGTAGTTTTTGTATCTGAAGTAAATTTGATGGCGCAGGAAAATCAAGAATGGCCTGAACCTTCAATGGGTCTATTAGAATTCCTTCTTTTGAGACTACGAATCCAAGTAGACAAACAGAACCAACACAAAACACACATTTATGTGGATTGGGGCATATTTTGTAGTGTCGACAGCGTAAGAAAATGGCTCTCAAATGCATTGGGTCATCAGTCCGATTTCGTGAATGCGCTGGTAAATCATCTAGATATGGTTGAACAATGTGCTTGATGTCATTGAAAGCATAATCCATTGCTCTCTAAAAATTTGCCTAGCATTCTTTAAACCAAACGATAGTTTCCTATAAGCGAATGTGCCCCAGGGACAAATGAATGTTGTCTTATGTTGATCATCTGGGTAGATATTGATTTGATTGTAGCTGGAAAATCCATCCATCAACGAAAATATTTCACATCTAGCACAATCGTCAATAATCTGGTTGATAAAGGGAGTAGGATAGTTGTCTTTTGGACAAGCATTATTAACGTCCCGATAGTCGACGCACACTCTAATGGTTTCTTGTTTTTTCATGACAGGAATGATATTGGAAACCCACTCAGTCAGTGGAACAGGGTAAATGAAACCAGCACGCAAAAGTTTTTCAACTTCTACTTTAATGGCAATGTATTTCTTTGGATGAACATGACGAAGCCGTTGACGCACTGGTTTGACATCATGATACATATTAATAGTGTGTTCAACTATACTAGTATCTATGCCTAGCATTTCCTTGTAAGACCAAGAAAATACATCACAAAATTCATGAAATAGAGAGCGATATGATTCGAGTTCTGATGGAGAACAAGATACACTAACATGAATATTTTCTACAACGCTAGGTTTGGTCGAAATATCGATAGAAATGGTTTCTTCAATAGTTGACAGATTTCACTCGGAATCGATTGCATTATTTGGTAAAGAATTCGAAAAGAAATTTTTGATTGATGGGTGATATAGTTCACTAAGATAGTTTTATTCATAATCAGGAAGATGGGAATGATGATGATAATCTTCCAATGGTTCTCCTTCTGACATCATAGCTTCCAAAATATTTTCATCTGTCAAAAACATTGAGGAAAATGGATTAGATGGAGTACCAAAATCTATGGAACGATCAACCCAAAAACTCAGTGACGTTGATTTCGGATTTGCCGCCCAAGCCAGATAGATTGATTGCTATGCCAGCTCAGTAGGGCTGGGCGGTAAAAAATCATCTAATGTAGCAATATCAGAATCACCCGTACTCTCCCTTAAGCCAAATAGAGTGGAAGAGATCATGTAGTAGGTCTCTATACTTGCAATTTCTACCGACATCGCGGGCGGTGGTAATGCAAAGGTTCCCATGAGAGTGGAATCTTTTAAGATTCCTACACCAATGTTCTGAATTTCTAGTTGGGGTATGTGAACAAACATAACACTTCCAGTTACCTGCGAAGCAGAGGCAAAGAAGGATAGCTGACTAATGACTGTGATTGTACCTTTATGTGGAAAGGCAATCATTCTAAAGTATGTAGAAATCATTGCAGTCATCGCATATACCCATGGCCTTCCAAGTAGAGTATTATAATCAAGAGGTTCGTCAACAACCTCGACATCAATATTCACCGTTTCCCCCCCTAGTTCAACATGTAGGTTATTAATAATACCACAAGGTTTATATGTTTGTCCATCAAAAGCCTTCAACGTCATTGATGATTGTGATAAGCGTGGCGAGCTGAGTGACTTCAAACAATTTAGAGACATAATGCATGTAGATGCTCCCTCATCAATAATAGTGCGATGAACAAGGTGATTGAGAACATTTACTTGTATGGAGAATGCCAATTCTGCTGGTAGTTGCGGCATATAGCCCGTATGATTAAAGATGACAAGATTAGAATCATTCAGATCAATTACACCAATGGTCGACAATAAACCCTGTTTTTGGGAGGGACAATTTTGTAATACCTCAAGAGAAGACATAGCTGAAGGGGATTGAGCCAAATCTTCAACTATATTATAATTTTGTGCAGCTCTTGCTCGAGGATTATATGTCGATTTGTGAATTACTCCCTTTGGTGGCTTGATTGTCAATTCAGGAAAAACAGTAGGCATTACTGATTCCTTAGACATATTCATAGTCGAGGTAGTAGGTTGATCAGTGGCCTCACCACCATAATATTTATAACGTGTTGACACCAAAATATATATTGAAGGTTTTGTGACGGATAACATTAACACTTGGGAACTAGGAGTTGGATCCGTAGCAACTAAATTAGTGCCCGGATTCAGAAATGGGTCTGTTAATACAGCTGACGCATGGGAAGTCTTGATGATTTTTAAGACTTCAACGCGGTGAGGAAAATCCCTAATAAAGTGTTCCTCATTACAGATTATGCATGGATAACGAGGTTTCCGAGGTCGATACGGTTGATCAGATGATCTTTCCTGCAGGTTATAAATTTTCTTTTTCTTTGATTTCCCATTTTTCTTACTTCTTGGTTGCTTGTCACCTTTTCCTTTGTCAAATGACATGACATTAATCTCGGAAGTAGGAGTAGGATTAGATGCAGTAGCGTGGTGTGTGCTTGCAGTGCCTATCAAGCCGTCTCCAGCGTGAGAGTCCTTTAATTGAGGAGGAACATTGAAATTAGATCTCGGCGCGTTAGGAATTTTTTCATAGAGCGTGCCAGACTGAGTGTAAATCAAGTCTAAATATTGGGCACGGGCGATAAATTTCTCTTCTGTGATGACGCCACCCTTAGCCACATCCTCAGTTATAGATGGTAACGGGGACTTAATGAACCATTCGGTAAGGAGCTGATCCAGAACAAATGTCTTAACCATTCGATGACGACGATGCCACTCGTGAATATGATCAGAGATGTGAGTAGCATTAGTCTCTTTGAATTTGGTCAAGAGTTCTGTTCCAGTTTCATATCTGATAGGTAACTGGAAATGAGTAAAAAAAACAGTAGCTAGGGCAGTGAAATTGTCAAAAGAAGCTCTAGGTAACTCAATGTACCATTTGTAGCCAGACCTGTGAGCATATGTTGGAAAAGACATAGTCGAACATAATCATCATTCAAGGAGTTTGATTAACAGCATAAATGATAAGTCATAACATGAGTCAACAGATCTTCTCCAGGGTTTCCATTGAACTTAGGAATATTCGAGGGTAGTTTATGGGGTTTCATCGGCCACCAAGGAGCATAGTTGATTAGATCATTGGTTAATCGATTTAAATTTGGTACTTATAAAGTTGCAACAAAAGGAAACTGTCTATTAAGGTTAGGTTGAGCATAGCCAGGGTAAGATGGAATT
Organism: Pinus albicaulis; assembly: GCA_034641835.2. Lineage (NCBI taxonomy): Eukaryota > Viridiplantae > Streptophyta > Pinopsida > Pinales > Pinaceae > Pinus > Pinus albicaulis. The sequence continues at coordinate 2,089,297,167 of CM076575.1, read as the reverse complement.
GCTTGACCAACAGGCCATTGAGCACCAGCATAAGGAATCTGCTATTGGTAACTCAGATAGGGGTTGTTTTGAAAAGCAAACGCTTGAGGATTCTGTTGCCCAAAACCTGGATATGATACTTGTTGAAATGAAGTTTAAGGCATTTGCGCCTGAGGTTGCCAAGGGTTATGTCCACCAACGTTATAACCCAAATTATGATAACTTGGATTCGGTTGATATGTATAACCAGGTTGCGGTTGTGACATCCCATAAAATGGTAAACAAACTTGTGAATAAATGATTCCGGATATAGGTTGTTGTAAATTAACCAAAGGATTTGGAGTCCGTGGACCCAACATTTGATGGTTTTGAGTTGAAGGAATCGGTTGATAAGGTTGGTGTACAAAATTTTGATTTTGTAACAGGGGTAAAGATGTACTGACAAGCGGCAATGATGTGGGTGTAACAGGTTGAACTGGTTTATACGAATGTACAACCTTTTGTGATTGGATAGGCAGAGTGGGCTGCCATTGACAAACATTCATTTCAACATTAGGTTGACCAAAAAGTGACAAAGCACTGTCATATTGGGTGACCAAAGGTTGCCCCCCAACATGAGGAGGATAATAAGATGGAAAATATTGTTCTCCAAATGCTAGGAGTCCAGTTGATATGGTACTTGTAGGAATAGACCCAGAAGGACCGACTTGATATTTCCCTTATGATGTATATAAAGAATCAAGCCATTCAATGCTAACTATAGGATTACCAGTTAAAATACCAGATGATGACATTGGTAAAGACCATGGTATTGAAGATGCATTAGAGTAAATTACGGATAATGATTTATAACCTGATGGGACCATAGGGCTTCCATGAAAATATGACTTTGGTGAAGTTGTGAACATCAACGGAGTAGTGAGGGCAGGAAATGACGTAATTGGAATAGTTGGCCTAACTGAAGATGTTGGTTCAGGCATGGTTGCTTGACCAAATTTATACCCTTTAGAATCGACGAGAGTTTGAATGGGAGTAGGATCAATAAAAGCAGATGGAAATGATTGAGTAAAAGACTCATACAGGTAAAGGACCTCCCCAAAATGGGTTGGAGTTAAAGGTGTATTGTCTTGTGGGATTTATTCAATCACAATTAATCCAGGTGGAAGTATTTCACCATCAGGCCCAAAGTATATCTCAGGTACATAAATTTGTGGAATGACCAAGGTAGGAACAACTTTCGGTTGTTCGACTTCTAGATTCAGATGTTTTGGAAAAGAATAGATAGGATCTGGATCAATTTTTGGTTGAACAACTTCGAGTCCAGGAGGTATGGTCTCACTGATTGGATGGATCGTGACCACGGGTAGCAGTGAATACTCTGTTTCGAAAAAAATAGACGAATCGGGATGTGTAGAAACAACTTGAGCTAACTCTGGTTTGTGAGAAAATGATGTTTCACCAGAGGTACGGATTGTACTTGATTCGACAGATCGTGATCGTCTTTTCCTACCAGAAGTAACTTCTGGTGGTAAAGGTGGTTTTAAAGCTAATATACGCGAACGACGGGGAAAATATTTTGTTCTTCCGCGATTATTGATTTATTTTAACCAAAAACGAATAAAAAAAATAAAAGGGTAATGCTAGGCAAAAGGGTTTACCAAGAAACTGTGAACCGCAGAATACCTCCTGGCGAACCAAGAAGTACGAGCAGACAATCTCCCCGAACGCTGTGTTCGGTGTATCACAATTTACAAGGCGGCCAACTCGGTTCACTATGGATGGATAGCACCTAAAAGTTTTCCTCCCAAATATACCCGAAGGTACGTGGAGGCCCAAGTCAGTATTAGCGCTGTCTGATGCGAAACCGCACAGTGAGAGCACCCCTTTATACTTATCGTGTTGTAACACCGTCCGATATACCCGAAAGTACGTGGACGAGCTACGATATACTTACGTACGTGGACTGAGGTATCACACTCAGAATGTATCGCAGACAAGTTAATGACAACTACTATGTTTTACGACGCCGGAACACATCTCTAGCCTAGACCTTCTAAATGTTATCGTTATGGTTCCAATGCTTTGTTAGGTAAATTGAGATTAATTTTATTTTGATCTTGCTTAACAATTTTCCTTTCAAAGGTTCACCGCGATGATGTATTGGAAATTCCTAAAATGCAAACTAAGAATGATAAACAATATTTCACTTTTAGTTTCTTCAATGAAAATACTAGCTACTAGAGGGAAAGAGAAAACAATTTGTGAGCAAACAAATCAATGATTCCAAACTAAATGCAGATTTCCTAATTGTTCCTTTTTGCAAAACACACAAAATTCTACATGCAAATGCAAGTTTCTCTTTTCAGTTCCTTTAATGTTATGAATGCAGAAAAGAAACTAAGTGCAATAAATCAACAAAAAAAATGCCTTTTACTTTTGAGAAATGAGGAATACAAACAACAATTTCTCTTTTGAAGGAAAAATGAGGAATTTAACAACAATTTCTCCTATCAGGAAATTAAGAATTTATGACAATTTCCTATTTCAAAAGAAAATGGACTTAATGCGACAATAAAAATACTTTGAAATGAATCTGTCAATGATAAAGAAAAATGTTTTAAACAAAAATTGAACAAATTTTCTTTCAAAGGAGGAAGAAGTAGATAGATTAATTGGTCAATATGAGGTTCAAACTTTTCAAAACACAGTAGAAAACAAAATGAATCAATTTGCAAAGACAAATTCAAGGGAATTTGGATGGTTTTAGGAGGCAAGGCAATCTCTAAGGAGAGACAGTGCTTTGCAACACAGGCCTGAAAGGGAGATAGTGCTATGCAAAGCACTGTGTCATGTCCAAGAGTGCGTTGGGCGCAGTGTATAAAGAAAAACACAACAGTTTAACACACTTCTTTTGAAAATTAAGATTTCAAAAGTTTAATCTTTGTGAAGAACAACTACTGGGCAAATAAACAGAGCAAATTAGAGGCTAAAACACCTATAATAAAGAGAAATTATCCCCAGCGGAGTCGCCAATTTGTTGGACAGAATTGTGAATTATGGATAAAACACGCTTCCCTAGATAGGTGCTAATATAGAACAACATATTAAAGAATATATGACTATTTTTCCTAACTAAGAACAGACACACATAATGGATTAGAGGCTTACTTGGGATCCAAGCGCTTCCAAATGGTTCCTTCTGTCGCTTTCATTGTAGCTTCAAATTCTAGCTGACTATGAAAAATATTTCCTGCAAGAATGAACACTAAACAACAGAAGATAACAGTAATACAATGGAGCAACAAAGCTGTAGGCTTGTTGATTTTAATTTTAAATTACACAAGAGGTATTTGTAATAATAATATATTATATATAAAATGTATAAGAGATGATAAAATGTTACAATGAGGCCCTGCTTATATACCTACGCAGGTGGCCTTTCATGAATGGGCATGTCTTTTAGACATGCCCTTTCACTAACTGGTATTTGTAATAATAATATATTATATATAAAATGTATAAGGAATGATAAAATGTTACAATGAGGCCCTTCTTATATACCTACGCAAGTGGCCTTCCATGAATGGGCATGTCTTTTAGACATGCCCTTTCACTAACTTAATGAATACTTACATAATCCTTATTTGACTATTAATAACTATATTTATTATATTTTTTATGAATTATATTCATAACATTGTCCCTTCCTTCAAAAGCTTTGTCCCCAAAGCTATACTAAGTGAAAAGTTTCTTTGTATATTTCACTTGTACACGGTCCCGAATCCATGTTTTTTCGATTTCCCGTTACGATTTTTTTTTTTTAATACTTTATTTATTTGTTTGTTTGTTTGTTTGTTTTTATTATTAATAATTATTATTATTATTTTTAAAGCAATTTTATAAAATTTATTATAATATAACTTTATAAATAAAGTTAAATTATAATAACTTTATAAATTTTTTATGATTTGTTAATTTATTAAGTCATTTTACTTATATTGTACGGTAGCAGACAACTTGGTAACAATCATGTCTTAATATCACATCTTTTTATCGGACATATTTCTTTTTGCCGGGTTTGTGCCACATCTTCATTACAGATAAATAATCATGCGGCATCTGTGTCTTGTCCTCATCCCCCCATCTTCCGATTCATTTCAGTTTCAGTTATATCAACATCTCGTAAGTCCTCTCCTTCCCACGTATTTACTGGAATGGCGTTTTGGGGTTGCGGATGATATGACGATGGTCGGCCGTCAATAAATATAACCTTTTTGAGATCCCTTCCGAGAGTTGGCATGTCTTTCACTTCGTCAAAGACTCCATCAACTTGAATGCAATGTGTACTCGACAGGCGGTGCGTGGGCGGAATTATATTGGGATTTGTATTAATGTGAATGCTGTTTGTGGCAGGCAATGTGTCCAACAAAATATCCACCCGCATCTGCGTATTCTTTCGAAAGTACAAAATCCTTAACCATGTCCTGCATCTTTGATATAAGATTATAACCACAAGGCTCCTTCAAATTTGACAATTTATTTTGCTCATTATCAATATTTACACGTCTATCATGCAACAATCTCTCAACTAAGTATTTCTTGCTAAATTCCACAAACAAATCTTTATCACTCACATACTGAAAATATTTACAACCTTTTCCAACAGACCCTCAATATTATCATCATCGGTCATTTTTAGGCTGCCACCCTTCTTCAATAAATTATTCAAAAAAGATGCAAACAACTATGGACTTGTGATTCCTTCAACTGCTTTATTGCATATTACCAAGAAGGCTTCGTTGAGAGACGTAGAAATGGAGTTCTAATTTTCAAATTCATGCTGCAAATAATCCACATACTTGTCATAAATTTCAATGACCTTCTCTAGGAATTCATGTCCCTGTACTCTTCTACTGTTTAATGAGTTACTATTCTTGTTAGCGGATTTAACTAACTCTATTCCTTGGCCAATTATATTTTGTTGAAAAAGACTTGCCACTGGTTGGAGACCATTGGGGATTTTACTAAATAACCTGTATATTTTAGAAACATCAATTTTCTTACCACCCCGAAGCAACTCATTGAAACCTGAATCACTTTTTCCTAAAATTTGAATTTCATAGCGGGCAAGGAGTTCATCTTGGACTATATCTAATAACCCATTCTTGCTGTCGGAATGCAAATAATTGTCAACTATGTGCTCCTCATTCTGCAAGCACTCCTCGGCCTTTACCATATATTGTGGAAAAGAATACTTTGAAATCCATAAAGCAGCCTTTCGAGCATAGTAAATTCAAGTATCCTCAAACATAGAATTTTCAAAATTATTCTGGTAGTAAGCTAGGCCACCTCTACCAAATTCCAGATACATGTCCACAAATTTTCTTAACCATGAACTGTGAGTCTGCTCTCCCTCACGCTCTCGCTCAATCAAATGGAGCACAACATTCCTCAAATTAATGTGTGTGTCATCAGGCAGAGCCTCTAGGAAACAAATTGACCCAACTTCTGAGTTTACAGTGGGAGTACTGAGAACCGCCAGCACTTGGTGTATTTGTGCTAGTTGAACGTTTCCCACAACAACCACATCTTGAGCTTCACACATATATAAGTCTTGCCTTATGCTCAATAAAACTAACAATCATTTTATTCGAACCATAAAATTCATACCATGATGAGTAACTAGAGAATAAGCGAATTGCTTCTCTCTCCAGTGCAAAAAGGAAGGCTTCCTAGACCATCTGCAATGATGTGCCTTTCTTTGACAAGACAATTCTCCTATAGAAAGGTCCTTCTCCAGTTCCTCCAGCACTGCTGACTTCGGTACTTTTCTTTCTTTGCCAAATTGGCTTTCTGCTTTCATTGAATTAATTTTTTTATAATTGAGTTCGTTAAATAGATTTCCAAGAACCCACATTGCCTTTGACAGTGAAATATAATGATCCACTAGTAGTTCTTTAACAATGGGTCTTTTGGAAGGAATATCATGCTTCACAACTGCAGTAATTCGTTGAAAATAATTGGTATATGTATTTTGCAGACTGAATCCTCTTGCAAGCTCATACATAGTGTTAGCACTCGAATCTGCCACAGGCTGAAAGAGGCGAGGCTCGAGGCAACATCAAACCAACCTTAGCCTCGTAGCTAGCCCTACGAGGACAGGAGAGGGCTCTCTCCGGGTCTATCTCGGCAGAAAGATCTTCAAGGGGCTGAGGTGACCGATAAGGAATGCTAATCTTAGGCTAGTAAACTGATAGAAAGGGGTTTTTAATAAATGTTGGGGTTTCTGGGCTGTGTGAGGCAAAGAACAGCTTGAACAGAGAAATGTAATCAAGAACACAGATTGTCTCCTGAGGCAAGGTAGGCAGGAAAATTTAACATCAAATTGAGATTAAATGGAATGGCAAGACTGTTGAGGAGCCGACAAGGGAATAGAGGATGAATCCTTGTCGAACAGAAGAAAACATTAAATATGAACAAACTTAAAGGCAGAGCATACCAAATATGAATTCTACCTTAACACTTCATTTGTTCAATTGGAAATGATCATGAAATGACATGAAACATAACAAGCTACATATGAAACAAAAGAGGACACAAATGTTAAACCTCATACCACAGGAATCTCAGAAGCCAGAGCTGGGTATTTTCATTAAAATCTCTGTCAAAGACCGTACAATGAAATCTCTGTTTTCTCTTTTTTCCCTAGCTCTCAGAACTCTCTCCTCTCTTTCAATTCATTTACAATGTATAAATAAAATCCTGCTAGGGGAAAACAAATCGACCCCAAGACAAGGAATTTGTTTTATTTGAAATTACAAAGATAGAATAGATTAATTCATTTATTCTAAAAACAGAACATTGTTTCCCTCGAATTCCTCTGATAGCCAATACTAGAGCGGAGTTTTAACTGAAGTCATTAAGATAGAAAAGGATCATTTATCTGCTCTAAAGATAGAAAAACCTCCAAATATTCCAGCCGAGGATTTCTAATGACCTGGAGCGTAGACTAAATGCAGAATAGGTAATCGATCTTTGAATGCCACTTTGCAACTGCTCTCAAATTTCTGGAGATACGCTTTGCCACTTTACAGAAATTGGGAAAAGGTCCCCAATATTTTAATGCTAAAATATGGGTCAAACTGCCACATATGCTCAACGAGAGTTTCTCCAAATTCTGAAAGATTTTAACCTGGTTTTGAAGTGGGGCCACATTCAACCTCTCCAAGCGAATATTCTTAAGCTGTGGGAGATAAGATGGCCACGGTAGACCGTTTACTGTGGCTCTCTTTGATCCATAATTGAGTACTATGAGGACTTTAAGTTTTGTCATGGAACTTAAAAACGAAGGAAGAAAGTAGCTGCTCGCAGAAAAAATTAAAATCAAGGCTTCTGCTTGTCGAAAATTCATCTCACACCACTGATCCCTTTCTATTGCACCTGTGTGAATGGAGACAACTTGCGCATCAAACACATGGTCTTTGAGTAGCGCCCATTTTCCTGGCAAATCATTCTCCTTTTTGGCATAAACAACCTCTTCCTGTTAACAATCCAGACTCGAGATGCCAAATACAGGGCCATAATTGATTGCACAACTCCTGAGATTGCTTGTTAAATTTAACAGATTCCTACTGGTAAGTTCCAATAAGATATCAAAAGCCTCGTGCCACTCCATCTTTCTCACATAAACCCAGATGTCCAATAATTCATCCACAGATATTTTCCTATCCTCTGGAAAGGACCCCAGGTCTAAGAAACACTCCCGTACTTCCTCACGCAATGCTTGTTTCCCAATATCAATACAACCATGACAAAAATCTACTGAGCAAAGGTTAAAACATGTTTGCAATTCATTGAAGTCGTTTTGGATGTCGTTGAAGTCGTTTTGGATGAAGACAGGGCGCATACAACCATTTTCCGGACTTACGATCGTGGGTCGCTCGGCTAACGTGGGTCGCCCTGTAAACAACTGCGGAAATCGCCGGAGTGTGTCGGCTCTCTTGCAATTTTAATATTCATTTATTGCTTGGAACCTTGGTTTTGATTACCGTGCTCTAGCAGGTGAAGCAATTACGTACACTGAACATGGTTCTTGAGATCTGCATTCAACATTTTGAACCACTCTGTTATTAGACACGGCTCTGTCTCCATGGCAGGTACCCTCCTTTGAACCACTTTGTTATTATAATATGTTGTGTCTCCCACTTGGAAAATCTTTTGTCCTTCAACAAGATGTTGATTAATGTCTTCAACAAGATGTTGATTCTGTCCTGCCCAGCATTTGATGTGCAAAGGCCGAGTATTCTCTTTACTCTAGAGTAGTTTGAACTTGGTTGAAAACCTTATGAAGTAGTTTCTTCAGAATGGCATTTTGAAGATTGTAGACAGGGTAGTTAATTGTACTCATTATCGAGTCGTAGTGTCTCCTCGAAAAGCCCTGTTTATTGGGAGAATCCAACAGCAAGGTGCATATGAGGAAGCAGTGAAAAACTTGTGTGCTTGAAGGCTCTTGGGAGGCAGTTGAGCAAGATTTCAATAGTGAAGGAGTGGTTTGAAATAGATAATTTCAATCAAACAAACCCGTTGATGGACATGAAATCAAGGAAGCGATGACCCATCTCAAGGAGGGACAGATTGGATATTTTTGAACAGAATGTCAGCTCCATTGTGTTGCATTGAACTGGAATAGCAAGGTGAACAACTATTATGATTTAGGTCAACAAGATTAGTTATGCAACACAGACATCAAATGGCAAGTTACAATATAATTATTATTGGTTCAACCTCTCATACTATTCAATGTGTTAGCGCTCATAACCACAGTGCTGCTTGTGAATAACATAGCCAGTTCCTTTTCTCTCATCTAAAACCAACGTAGCAAGTGACTCCTCAAGAGATGAAGACTGAAGAATATATTTAGAAATACATGCCCCAATGCAAGCTGGTGTTGCAACTACAATATTTGGGGGCCCAACCATAACAGCCCTAAAAACTGGCAAAAGCATGCTGCTCTGAATGAACTCTTGCCTCAAAGATATATTACTCACAGTGTCACTACTAACAAGCACAAAATCACCTCGGATCACATTCCTCTGATCAATAAGACGCAGGGCATTCCCAACGCTAACATAATCATTTGATTCAATAGCTGTGACAATGAAGTTTGTTTGGGCTTTCCAGTGAGACTTATCCAAATAGCTTGTAACTTACTTTGCCTCTGATTGTTGATGATGTTTTGTTTTCTTCTGCTTGTGTTTTTTGCAGAGAAGAGGAAGCTGAAATTCTATGCTTGCCTTTTTGAAGAAATTTGGAGAATTTGATATATCTAAAACATTTAATAAGATTCTTCTTCAAAACGGGGGTTTGCAAGAAAAGGAATCAGCTAAAAGATGACATTTCTGAAATGAAGACTTACTGAAGCTTCCTCTAGTCTACCTCTGAAGACTAAACCCTGAACTCCAGAATTACTCTTTAATGACTGCAAATAAGGAGAAATGAACCTTGGTGAACTTGATTGCAGCAGAATGACAGGACAGAGTCTAACATTGGCTCCAATGGGGATGGCAGCTGCCGCTTCTTGGAGGTGCCAAGAACCACAGAGCTTTGGGAGAGAAGACAGTGCCTCCATCCATTGGGCTATGGAATCATGATCAACCTATTAACTGAAAACTGACTTGAAATGATTTGAAAAACTGACTTGGCAAACCTCAAACTAAACTACAATGAAACTGGAACGAAATGCTGCCTTTTGGCTGCTTATTTATTTACAAAATCTACCCTACTCTGCTGCAAAACAATAGATCAGGTAATACTGAAATGCCAGATTAACCATTCAAGTAAACCTGAGAATGATGCCGCTTGAGAATGCTTCCACTAGATCACAGATGTAATTGCTGGCAGCCTTTCATGCACGTACTGAGCCTGGTCACGGAAAATACAGCCTGATCTATCAATCAAACTGAACAATGTGTCCATGTATGCCGCAATAGGATCACGGAAGCTGGACTCTGTTGGCTGCCCCAACTCTGTGATGCATACTTCCAACTGCACACTGTCAATGTAAACAACTGTAGGCCATTCTATGATATCTTGTTTCGAATGAGGAAGGATTTCCAAGAACTTTTTAGGGTCTTGGAAATCATATGACTGAATCTGCTCATCTAAACATTGAATCTCCTTTTCAAGTTTTTCAACAACTAACTCAAAAAAACCTGTTTTAGTTTCAAGAGGGAACTTTGGAGATTTCAAACATTGAAACAAGACACTGAAAAATTCTTCATTAATTTCAATATCTGCTAACCAATTTCTAGCATCTTCTACAGCTTCAGAAAGTGCAGGGTTTGCCACATACCCTACCATTGCATGAGTGGATCAGTGAGCATTGGAATCTCTGGATCGAGCTGGAGTCGCCGGGTGAAAGTTTCAGCCTTCATATGTGTCTGACTGCTGTCCACCATCAGCATCAGATCTGCAACTTTGTTATCCTTTACCGGGGAAAGATCTTCCCCAGTATGGTCGCCACTATGTTAGCACTCGAATCTGCCACAGGCTGAAAGAGGCGAGGCTCGAGGCAACATCAAACCAACCTTAGCCTCGTAGCTAGCCCTACGAGGACAGGAGAGGGCTCTCTCCGGGTCTATCTCAGCAAAAGGTTTTCGGAAGGGCTGAGACGACCAAAAGCATAACTGATCTTAGGCTAGCAAACTGATAGAAAAGGGTTTTTTGATAAATGGGGTTTCTGGGCTGTGTGAGGCAAAGAACAGCTTGAACAGAGAAATGTAATAAAAAACACAGATTGTCTCCTGAGGCAAGGTAGGCAGGAAAATTTAACATCAAATTGAGATTAAATGGAATGGCAAGACTGTTGAGGAGCCGACAAGGGCATAGAGGATGAATCCTTGTCGAACAGAAGAAAACATTAAATATGAACAAACTTAAAAGCAGAGCATACCAAATATGAATTCTACCTTAACACTTCATTTGTTCAATTGGAAATGATCATGAAATGACATGAACACATAACAGGCTACATATGAAACAAAAGAGGACACAAATGTTAAATCTCATACCACAGGAATCTCAGAAGCCAGCGCTGGGCATTTTCATTAAAATCTCTGTCTAAGACTGTACAAATAAACTCTAATTTTCTCCTACACTAGCTCTCAGAACTCTCCCCCTTTCAATTCATTTACAATGTATAAATAAAATCCTGCTAGGGGAAAACAAATCGACCCCAAGACAAGGAATTGTTTTATTTGAAATTACAAAAGACAGAATAGATGAAATTCATTTATTCTAAAAACAGAACACTGTTTCCCTCGAATTCCTCTGATAGCCAATACTAGAGCGGAGTTTTAACTGAAGTCATTAAGATAGAAAAGGATCATTTATCTGCTCTAAATATAGAAAAACCTCCAAATATTCCAGCCGAGGATTTCTAATGACCTGGAGCGTAGACTAAAGGCAGAATAGGTAATCGATCTTTGAATGCCACTTTGCAACTGCTCTCAAATTTCTGGAGATACGCTTTGCTACTTTACAGAAATTGGGAAAAGGTCCCCAATATTTTAATGCTAAAATATGGGTCAAACTTCCACATATGCTCAACGAGAGTTTCTCCAAATTCTGAAAGATTTTAACCTGCTTTTGAAGTGGGGGCACATTCAACCTCTCCAAGCGAATATTCTTAAGCTGTGGGAGAAAAGATGGCCACGGTAGACCGTTTACTGTGGCTCTCTTTGATCCATAATTGAGTACTATGAGGACTTTAAGTTTTGTCATGGAACTTAAAAACGAAGGAAGAAAGTAGCTGCTCGCAGAAAAAATTAAAATCAAGGCTTCTGCTTGTCGAAAATTCATCTCACACCACTGATCCCTTTCTATTGCACCTATGTGAATGGAAACAACTTGCGCATCAAACGCATGGTCTTTGAGTAGCGCCCATTTTCCTGGAAAATCATTCTCCTTTTTGGCATAAACAACCTCTTCCTGTTAACAATCCAGTCTTGAGATGCCAAATACAGGGCCATAATTGATTGCACAACTCCTGAGATTGCTTGTTAAATTTAACAGATTCCTACTGGTAAGTTCCAATAAGATAACAAAATCATCGTGCCACTCCATCTTTCTCACATAAACCCAGATGTCCAATAATGCATCCACAGATATTTTCCTATCCTCTGGAAAGGATCCCAGGTCTAAGAAACACTCCCGTACTTCCTCACGCAATGCTTGTTTCCCAATATCAATACAACCACGACAAAAATATACTGAGCCAAGGTTAAAACATGTTTGCAATTCATTGAAGTCGTTTTGGACGTCGTTGAAGTCGTTTTGGATGAAGACTGGGCGCATACAACCATTTTACGGACTTCTGTTGATGCGTGGGTCGCTCAGCTCTGCGTGGGGCGCTCACCTTGTAAACACTGCGGAAATCGCCCGAGTGTGTCGCTCTACTGCAATGTTAATATTCATTTATTGCTTGGAACCTTGGTTTTGATTACCGTGCTCTAGCAGGTGAAGAAATTAAGTACACTGAACATGGTTCTTGAGATCTGCATTCAACATTTTGCACCACTCTGTTATTAGACACGGCTCTGTCTCCATTGCAGGTACCCTCCTTTGAACCACTTTGTTATTAGAATATGTTGTGTCTCCACTGAAGGTACTGTCTTCAACAAGATGTTGATTACTGTCTTCAACAAGACGTTGATTCTGTCCTGCCCAGCATTTGATGTGCAAAGGCCGAGTATTCTCTTTACTCTAGAGTAGTTTGAACTTGGTTGAAAACCTTATGAAGTAGTTTTAACTTTCATTATAACAACATCTTGAACTCGTTTGAAAATCTTATGTAGTGGTTTCTTCAGAATGGCATTTTGAAGATTGTAGACAGGGTAGCTAATTGTACTCATTATCAAGTCGTAGTGTCTCCTCGAAAAGCCCTATTTATTGGAAGAATCCAACAGCAGGGTGCATATGAGGAAAGCGGTAAAAAAATTGTGTGCTTGAAGGCTCTTGGGAGGCAGTTGAGCAAGATTTCAATAGTGAAGGAGTGGTTTGAAATAGATAATCTCAATCAAACAAACCCGTTAATGGACATGAAATCAAGGAAGCAATGACACATCTCAAGGAGGGACAGATTGGATATTTTTGAACAGAATGTCAGCTCCATTGTGTTGCATTGAACTGGAATAGCAAGGTGAACAACTATTAGGATTTAGGTCAACAAGATTAGTTATGCAGCACAGACATCAAATGGAAAGTTACAATATGATTATCATTGGTTCAACCTCTCATACTATTCAATGTGTTAGCGCTCATAACCACAGTGCTGCTTGTGAATAACATAGCCAGTTCCTTTTCTCTCATCTAAAACCAACGTAGCAAGTGACTCCTCAAGAGATGAAGACTGAAGAATATATTTAGAAATACATGCCCCAATACAAACTGGTGTTGCAACTACAATATTTGGGGGCCCAACCATAACAGCCCTAAAATCTGGCAGAAGCATGCTGCTCAGAATGAACTCTTGCCTCAAAGACATATTACTCACAGTGTCACTACTAACAAGCACAAAATCACCTCGGATCACATTCCTCTGATCAATAAGACGCAGCGCATTCCCAACGCTAACATAATCATTTGATTCAATAGCTGTGACAATGAAGTTTGTTTGGGCTTTCCAGTGAGACTTCTCCAAATAGCTTGTAACTTACTTTGCCTCTGATTGTTGATGATGTTTTGTTTTCTTCTGTTTGTGCTTTTGCAGAGACAAGAACTGAGCTGCTGCCTTTTGAAGAGCTGGAGAATTTGATACATATTCTAAAAAACACATTTAATGAATTCTTCTTCAAAACAGGGTTTTGAAGAAGAATCAATTTCACATTGATGACATTTCTGAAATGAAGACTTACTGAAGCTTCCTCTAGTCCACCTCTGAAGACTAAACCCTGAACTCCAGAATTACTCTTTAATGACTGCAAATAAGGAGAAATGAACCTTGGTGAACTTGATTGCAGCAGAATGACAGGACGGAGTCTTCACATCACCTTCGTCTGAATCTGAAATTTTCATAACTTGATCTTCTACCGAATGTAGTGATTCTTCATGATTATCTTCTGAATTTTCTAAATCGGCTGAATTGTTTTGTTGACTATGTTCAATATTCGGGAATATTGGTTTTTGCATTAGATTAATCTTGTCCAAAATGGCATTTATCTTCTGCATTGCTTTGTTATGATTGTCTGTGGCCTCACTATGATTTAGCCAAATTTGTTTTTCTATCCGATCTGTTGTGTCTTGAAGTTTTTTGATGTTGTCAGAATTTCTTGTAACCTTATCCTCAAGATTGATTAATCTTTTAGTGAATTTATCGAAATTATTATTGATCTTACTCTCAAGATAGATCAACTTTTTGTTGAAATCGTCCATTGTCATTGATGAAGATATCAAGCGGCAGCGATTTCGAGGCACCGCATGTAACCGCTAAAGGCAGCCAGTAGTGGCGTAGGTGCTTCCTTCCAGACAAGAAGATCGTTGCTCTGATACCAAATGGAGCAACAAAGTTGTAGGATTGTTGACTTTAATTGTAAAATACACAAGAGGTATTGTAATAATAATATATTATATATAAAATGTATAAGAAATGATGATAAAATGTTACAATGAGGCCCTGCTTATATACCTATGCACGTGGCCTTTCATGAATGGGCATGTCTTTTAGACATGCCCTTTCACTAACTTAATGACTACTTACATAATCCCTATTAAACTATTAATAACTATATTTATTATATTTGTTCTGAATTATATTCATAACAGATGACATGGAGCATTTCCTCTTCAGACTGTAGTCGATCAGAGATCAGTTGACTGCAACTGGTGCTAAGGTGGAAGACGATGTGATGGTCATGACTGCCCTCAATGCAGTCACGGAGGAGTGGGAAACCTTTGTCCAAAGTATCTTGGGCAGAGCAGACCTCCCAGATTAGGACAGCTTGTGGTCAGTTCTGCGTCAAGAAGAACTCTGCAGATTCACCAAGAAGCAGTACAACTCGAGATCAAGCAAAGTGAAAAAGGAAGATGTAGCAGCGAAACTTGTAGATTTGGTTTCTGTAGCAGCAAGACTTGTAGATTTGTTGGCTTAATAGCAAAAATGGCTTTAATTATAAAAATATACAAGAGGTATTTGAATAATAATATTTATTAATAAAATATGATATGATATAATAAGATATAAGATGATTGAAAGTTACAATGAGGCCCTGCTTTTATACCTATGCAGGTGACCTTTCATGAACAGGCATGTCTTTTAGACATGCCTTTTCAGTTAAATGATGACTAATTAACATAATCCTAATTGATTAGTTAGTAATTATATTTATTTGTATTTATTCTATTACTTATGAATTAGATTCATAACATTGCCTCCTTCGAAAATCTTTGTCCTCAAAGCTTAATCTTTCGACAATTTCTTCACTGGGGATTATCTGCTCGACATGTCATTCAGCACTGGTACCTTCATTGTATGATTCGCTTGTACATTGTCCATGTTTTGATTTTTCCCTCATTTTTTTTTTTAAATAATATAGGACTACTTCCTTCTCTTCCTTTTTTTTTTTAAATAATTTATTTAATTAAATAGTTTTTTTTTTTAATAATAATTTTTATTTATATGTTATATAATTAAAAATTATATATTTTATACTATGTTGCACGGGTTCCCGCACCCAGGGGTGGGGTTCCCGAACCCGCACCGGGTTCCCGCACCCAGGGGTGGGGTTCCCGAACCCGCACCGGGTTCCCGCACCCAAGTACCGGATTCTCCGCACCCAAGTACCCTGAAGAACCCAAACGAACCGGGTTCTTCTCAGAAGAACCGGGTTCTTCAAAAAAAAAATTCGGGTTCTTGGGTTCTTTTGGTATGAATAACCCATCGTTTGGGTACTTAGAACCCAAATTTCAGGTTCTTCATGAACAATTTTTTCAAATATATAAATTTTTTTAAATGATTAAAAATTAAAAAATTTAATTAAATTTTAATAAATATTAAAAATAAATTATAATTTAATAAAATAGAGTTTGTTTAGTCTTGACTCTTAAATTCTCCACCCTCTTCATTCCGCACGCTGCTTCCCATTCTTTCTCACCGCCCAACATTCCACTGCTCGCAAACGCAGCATTCTCTGCTATCGAACCATTTTCCTCATCCCTCTTACGCCGTCGTAGCATCATTAACCCTGCAAATAAACGCACTCAGAAAACAAAGCGATCATCCCTCGAGCTCCATCCTTCTTCTGCCGTGGACGTTAACCTGCACAACAAAACGCACACAAAAAAAGAGTGTGGCTTTCGACCTGCATAGTTTCTCTGCTACCGAGCCTTCAGATTCTGCTTTGCGTCGACATCGGGCTCCTCCTCCCGTCGCCCAACCTGCAAACGAAACTCACACAGATAAGAAATATCATATGTATGCGTTGATTTGTTTTGATCGGATTCATTTTGCGTGCATAAGGGTTTAGTATAGTTTAGGTTTAGATTTGTTAATTTTTAATTTTGTTAGTTTAGATTTAAATCTTAGTTTTTATTCATTCCGCTTTTGATAGCATTAGTTTTAAAATAGTTTTATTTTATGATAGGTTTTAGATTTCGTTTTTTTTAGTTTGACTCTTAGTTTTAGATTTTTTGGTTTAGTTTTAGTTTAGAGCGTTAATTTGGAATATTTTAAATTTTTGTTCTTAGAGTTTGTTTAGTCTTAATTTTCATTAAATTTATAATTTATAAATTTAATTTATAAAATATAGTATTATATATGATATATAAATTATAATTTATAATTTATAATATATATTAATATAAAAATACCCAGACGAACCCACACACCCTGTTTCAAAAAATGCCGTCCCCGTCCCCGTCTCCGTCCCCGCACCCGCACCCGCACCCACGTTTCCTGGCAACATAGATTTTATATAATTTATGAATTATATGATTTGTTTTTTAACTATATTATAATTAACTATATCGGAGATTCAAACCGTCCATCATAATCTTTAAAATATCACCACGTATCACCTTATCACACATCGTCACTCCTCGGCATGCGTCCTTCCACATAAGTCACGATTATGCAATTCATATTTTTCCTAGTTATGCGATCTGTTTAACATTGTAACTTGAAATGACAGTTTTATGTGTATTTTCTCGTCATCAGGCAAGGCTACAGAAAAGACGACAACGAAGAAAGTCTGACTTGCTAATGTGGGTCGTGCCCCGGTAGAGATTATGTTTAAATTTAAACCTGTCGCGAGTGTTAGCGTGACAGTGCCCGGTGATAGCACGGACTGCTCCTCTGAAATCATAGATCTTGGAAGTCCAAATCTCTGTAACCCTGATGTCGACCGCTCATTGTCTAAAATAGCAATTTATGATCTTGGAACAGTAACTGGTTCCAAACTTGACGTAGAGCTTCCCACAGAACGGTCTGCAGTATGTGTTACATCTGTTACTGATGAAGATTTTGTATAAGCTTTCCTGAACTGGTCAAGACAGTTAGAATGCCTGTAGCTAGTTGCACACATATAAGGATGGCATCCTTTATCATGTGACGAGCACAATAGAAGAACTGCATTATGAGGAAAGTCCCGTTCAAATATCTGCAGAACACGCCCGAGTTGCTTACGACGTACTTTTAATTCCGTAGCCAAATCATTTCTGTCCTGATGGTCCACAATTTTGTTTTGAATGTGCATAAAGCTTCTTGGGCGGGAGACAGATTGTCATTGGAACCCTGATTTGAATATATTATAATAATGCGATCATCAGCGCTTATCTTTATTTCGAAATAATTCTTGTACACCCAAAAGAAGGGGGAGTACTCGAAAAGATCACTCCAGTTCTTTTTCCTCGCCATGATATCCTGGCAGATGATTTGGCCCCTCTGAATTTTTTCCTTTATAATGGTGAAAGTAGATGGAGATACATTGTAGCTAGAATTGACGGAAGGAAATGCAGGTGTTATGGTGGGCATAAGTTCGACCTTGCTCTGTGAAGGAATGGGGTTCCAGTTTTTTAGCTGCCTACTATTATTTTTTACCATTCTACATAGTTTAGTGGGGCTTGGCCAGTGCCAGTTGGAAAAATAATTGAAGAATCTTGAGACCAACTTGCTCGGGAGGGGTTTCGAAAGTTCGCTCGGCAGGGCGATCGCACATTCTTGGTTGACCAGACAGAGGAGCAACGCCAAGCTTATTCCACCAAAATATCCGACAATATTTGAATATATACCTCGCCTTTTAGCCCACAGTTTCAGACACCGCAGGGCACTGCGATAACTCTCACTGTTTTCATTAACAATTGCTTTAATTTGTGATATATTTCTATATCCGTTCAAACTGTTAACACTCTTTTGTTCCATGCCATCAAGCCAATGACATTCATTGCTAGGAAATGGATAATCAATTATACTTGGTATCACATTTGGTATCTCTGTCAGGTTCATGTCTATGATAGCGTAGACCAAATCGATTGGTACTCCATTATATTTAAATTTGATTACAGGCACTCTTGTTCCGAGAATCGATAACAGTTCTATGACTTCTGGCATTTTTGATAAAATCATTTTGAGTACGGCAAATAAATTCTCATGTTGAAAATAAATGTCGTGAATGTACTTTGGAGTAACCCACAACACATCGTCTGAACCAGGGTCATGCACAGACGTTGTTGTGCGACATGGCTTCAACTTGGCTTCAATATGGCTCTGATATGGCTCGATATGGCTCTGATACCACTGTAGCAGCGGAACTTGTAGATTTGGTTTCTGTAGCAGCAAGACTTGTAGATTTGTTGGCTTAATAGCAAAAATGGCTTTAATTATAAAAATACACAAGAGGTATTTGAATAATAATATTTATTGATAAAATATGATATGATATAATAAGATATAAGATGATTGAAAGTTACAATGAGGCCCTGCTTTTATACCTATGCAGGTGACCTTTCATGAACAGGCATGTCTTTTAGACATGCCTTTTCAGTTAATTAATGACTACTTAACATAATCCTAATTGATTAGCTAGTAATTATATTTATTTGTATTTATTCTATTAGTTATGAATTAGATTCATAATAGAAGATGAGAAAGATGCAGCCTTGGCATCAAAGAGACAACAAGGAAAGAAGAAGAAGGATCTCTCAAAGATCAAGTGCTTCCAGTGTGGTGAAATGGGACATTTTGCCAGCAATTGTCCTCAGAAGAAAAAGGACGAGGAAGCATCTTCTTCCAAGGCTGTTGTGGCAGATGATGGGTCAGAAGATGATGCAACCATGAGTGCTCATGAACCACGGAAGTGGGGTGATATGGATATGTAGAGGAGCTACATAGAAGTGAGGCGGAATCCTTGAGCAACTCATCTCTTGGATCACATGCGAGCTACGACAGCCTTAAGACAGTAGCGGGACAAGTAGAGCAGTGGGTACATAGATCACAGATGAAGCAGAGGGAGATCTGAAGACTGGGAGGAGCAGCGCAGAGCAGATCAGTTGCAGCGTAGAAGCAGTAGCAGCGCAAAGGCTGATGTGACTTCAGCAGCGCAGAGCAGAGCTTCTTACGCAGCGCAGAAGGCTTCAGAGGGATAGCGCAGTACAGCAAGAAGCATGAGAGATTTCAGCACAAGGTGTTGATGTGACTTCAGTGGTGCTGAGGGAGTCTGTTGATGTAGTGAAGAGTTGTAGTTGTGCATCATTCTTCAGATGCCAGCACAGAACTGTAGCCTATGGAGCTTCAATGATGAGGATGCAACCCATCTGACTTGTCTGTCAAAGATTGGGCAGGAGATTCAGTTGTTTCTCTCAACAACTGAAGTTACAATGCAGCAAATCAGCAATGGCAGTGCTATGAATAGCACAGATGCAGCATATTGAGAGTGAGTTGTAGTACAAAGGTTGCAGTGGCAGTGGCAGTGGCAGAGTCATCGGCAGCAGTATAGAATGGCAACAGCAATGTAGAGTTGAGTGGTAGCAGGCCAAGCTTCAGCCGCACAGAGCCAATATTCAAAGTCATGTAATGCATAGTGTGATGAATTGCTAGAGCACACCCTTGATGCTAAGAGGGAGTGTTGAGATTTTGTGTATTTGGGGTAGCATCAATTGTGCTCTAGCTCCCAAATTTTGTGGAGGGACTTGAGTACACTTGATCTACAAGACCCAAAAATTGATTTGGGAAATTTCATCTAGTTTAGAAGATATTAAATTAATTAATTATTTTAATGTATTTCCTAAGTTAAAACTTAGGGAACTTAAATAATTAAAATGAATTTAATTAAACATGTGATGAAATTGTCTTAAGTCACACGGATCAAGCTTTCTTTTAATCTTTTCCATTGATTCAAGATCTGATCGTGATCGTTGGTTTTCCAACGAGAAAAGTATAAAGGAAAGGCTTCGGGTCATTTGTAAAGACACACAGTGGCAGAGCACTGAAGCTAAGCTGAGATTCTAGGGCAGGTTTGCTAAGAATTCTCGAAGTGTTTCAGCTGCAAAGAGGAGAATTTAGGCCAAGGGGATGATCTGATCCCTGGGTCTAGAATCAGCAAGAGGCAGAGATCAGCTTAGAGAGGCAGCGCAGAGAAGTGGAAGAGCAGCAGCAGGAAGGGCAGCAACTGTGCTACACAGGTGCTGCGCAATCCCTCAAGGACAGCGTGATTTTCTGCAGGAAACCCTCAGGGGTTACGCAGAGAACCCAAGGGGCAGCATAAGGACTGCATCACCCAGTCTGGGGTAACGCAGCCCTTTTCGGAGCAGCGTTGAGGGTCAGAGGGGCTTCAGAGGCTGACGCAAATGCTTCAGGGGCAACATTGGGGTTTCTAGGCCCTAATTTTGGCTGAGTCTTGTAAATCTCGTTTGAGGGTGTGGATCAGTCATTATTTTGGCCCTAGATCAGCCAGTGAGTTGTAGATCTATTATTTCTCTGTCGAGTTTTCTAGATCTGGAACCCAGGCTTGTTGGATTCAGAAAATTCTTAATAATAAAACCCTCCAGCAGCCAGAAGACCAATTTTCCCGCATTGGGTTTTTTCGAGGACTATTTGTCCATAAATGACTGTGTCACTTTGTCTATGTGTGCATGAACTAGTTCTAGATTTGAATTGGTGGAGATCTGTTATGTGCTTTTCTTCTATTTTAACTTGAATTTTATTCAATTAATAACTTATCTAAGTAGGAGGAGCATAACTAGATTAACAATAATAATTTATCCATAAAGTGTAAAGATTCAGAAATTTCCACATGTTTTAAGTCTCAAATTTTGTGCAGAGGCTTAGACACATGTATTTCGGATAACTCAGAAACCGTTTGGGGAAATTCCACCTGGACACAGTTTTATTTAATAAATTAATTATTTTTAATGAGAGCCTAAGTATAAACTTAGGAAATTAAAATAATTAATGGGTATTAATCTAAACTATGGGTGTAACTTCTTGAAGACGACGAGGATCAAGCCAAAATGATCTTAGCCAATGATTGGCTTCTAATATGGGCCATTGAATGTCAACAAGAAGATTATTTAAGGAAGGCTTGAGGGTCATTTGGAAACACACCGAGAGTTGATCAGTCAGATCGAATTGATGAAGCTAGAACAACGCAGTGATTTCGTAGTGATCACGCCGAGAGGGGCAGTGACAGTTTTTGGTCGGAGGATCTTCTCTGGAGCCAAGAATACGCAGCAGAGAGGCAGAGAGATACACAGAGGAGGAAGCACAGTGCCCAGAGAGGGTGACGCAGGGCCACGAAGGCCCCACGCAGAGCAGCACAGAGGTTTCCGAGCAGAAGTTCAAGTTTCAGTTGGGAGATCGAAGTTCTGATCCAAGAGGGTTGGAATCGAGATTCCTGAGGGCTGAACGATTCAGCAGAGGAGGTGACGCAAGCCCACGTAATTACTGCGTAGAGGCAGCGTAGAGGGTGTTGGGAGGTCGTTGTTTCAGCGATTGGATCAACCGAGACTTGAGTGTAGATGTAATATTCCTAATTAGCATTGCTAATTGGAATATTTCAGTTTTGTTTAATTTTGCCGCTTTAGCTAAAATAATAAATAAAGTGAGAAATAAGAAGGGTCATCTCACTTTATAAAATAAAGTGCTTTCCTAGTTGATTGACGTTGTAACTTAAAGGGGTGGCCTTGGGGGTCCACACGTATATGAGGGGAGGCCTCACGCTGACCCTAAGGTAACTGCGCAGGCCAAGGAGGGTTGGTGAGTTAGGGTTTTTGAGGGAGCTAGCACTATAAAAGGTGGGGTTTTCACTCCATTTGGCATTGTTGATATGATATTGATATTGAGAGCTAGACTTCTGTCTACTTCAGCACGCCGGTTGTTTAGTCGGTTTGCAGCTCTCTTTAGTGCGAACTGAGTGTCTCCGGTCAGAGATCTCACCCTTGGCTCCGGGGGACTTCGAGTGCCTGCTCGAGCAAGGTTTTTCCTTCAGTTTCAGTTGGTGATTTGCAGTGGATTTCTGGTGGACGTTTTGCAGAAGATCTGCCCCTTGAGTGACTGCGCAGTCTAGGAGAGAGGACGCGATCCCGGCGGGAGGGAGCCTTGATTATTGTGAAACGGGGGTTGTTGTGTGGGGATTTGGCGAGAGATTTCGACATGAAACCAGCCACGGCGGTTTGTTATTTCATACGCGGGAGGGTTTACAAGTGGATTCGACCCCTTTTTTGCCGGCGATTTTCTTGGGCCTGCATTTGTCACTAGGAAGAGCGTTTTCTCACGGAGAGGGTTTATTTGGTGCATTTCGGAGGTGGAGCATTTGCTTCACGATTTTACGATTTGTGGGAGGTTGAGATCGACTAGCCTTCCGGTTTTCAGCCCATTCCGGTGGGGGGACGGCCCCTAGTTCCGTACATTGCGGCCCGGCCCCGATTTTCTACGAGCGATTTCCCCGGCCAGCTAGGACGCGAGTCCCCTAGCAGCCATTATTCTATTCGAGAGGGTCTCCACTTGCCTAGGGCAAGGATAGGTGCACTCATTCTGATTATCTTTGTACCCATATGCATGTATTCTCAGATGAATAAAATGGCTTAGTGTTCTGGCATTTATGTGTATTTGTTCCATATTCTGGTGCCGGCATTTTGTTCTATATATCTGTTTGTTGTATTTACGTGTTATTCTTTTTGATTTGCCCAGTTGGGATATTACGGTGGTATCGAGCATAGTTACGGCTCGATTTATTGGTGCTAGCGATCTATGACGCCCAGGATAACCCCCTACATCCATCGTAGGAGACGCGAGAGAAGCCGAGGGTAGGTGGAAGTTTCCTTTCGGGGAAGTGATTCACTAACACGATCGGGGAGCCACAAGGAGAAGATTCGGGCGACATTTGTGAGGGAGCACGAACGCGGGATCCGTTAGCGGAACACGAGATAAAGGCGGATGCACTCCTCCATCACATGCAGGATATATCACAGAGGCTCACGGCCGTAGAGGTAGCACAAAGAGAACCCCCTAGGGCTTTCCAGGGCGGTGAGGGATCGGGTATGTCTCACCACATACCAGTGCATGATGCTATCCCCATTGTGACGGCTCAGCGATCTACTATGCCCACTTTCTTGCCAGAGGACACAGGGGCAGGAGTACAGGGAGGTGCACGGAGGGATATTCCAGCACCCACGCGACCTACCATGCCTACCTTCCTGGCAGAGGACGCAGGGCCAGCAGCACCGCGAGAGGTAGATCCGGCTCGGATGGCTGGCATTTTTGCAGAGTATCAGGCTTTCGGACAGGCATTCATGGATTCTCTCACCTTCGAGAGCTATCTCAAGGTCCAGTATGGCATTAGACCCCGTGATCAGCACCAGGGGCACAGGCACCACCGTGATGACCACCGTGCAGCTAGCAGATTTTATTTGCCCACGTTTGATGGCTCATCGAACAGTTCGGCAAAGTCCTGGGTGGAGAAGCTGGACATCTATTTCCAGCTTAACCCGATGTCGCAGTCAGAGGCCATTAAGGTGGCAACATTGCATTTGGAGGGTGAGGCCCAGGACTGGTGGTTCCATGGGATGGTGACACTCGGGCATTCCACGGTGACGACATATGCTGAGTTCACCAAAATATTGATAAAGCGTTTTGACTGGAGGGATCCGGAACAACATTTTTTTGAGCTGACGAAGCTCAGACAGACAGGGAGCCCCGAGACCTACATTGTAGATTTCTTAAGGGTTTCGGTGATGGTGCCAGATCTATCCGCGACACGGATGATATATATGTTTGTGGAGGGATTAGCAAAGCCACTTCGAGGTCTAGTCGGTCAAACAAACCGGCTACCCTTGGGATGCCATCGGCGAGGACTCGGGACTTACAAGATGTCTTACCCGGACCAGGCCACCTTATCCCCCCAGAGACGAGGCTTTCAGCCCCAGGGTAAGGACACGAGGGCTCCGCCTCCCAAGGCGAATCTACGGACGAGGGCGGTTAGATGATGAGGCCGGGGAGAGAGGGCGAGAGAGCGGTTGTGCTTCACTTGCCAAGAGCCATGGGCACCGGGACACATATGTGCGGCAGGGAAGGCACATTTCATAGAGGTCTTCTCCGAGAGCAGTGGAGAAGAGGATGAGGGGGATGATGAGGAGGCAGGAGATTGTTATGCAGCACAGGGTACCTTACCACCTCCACCACCCGCGACAGGTGGGGCATCGTTTGCACCCACTGGGGGAGCTCTAGCCACATTGCGGGGAGTCCCCAAGTACTTGACTCTACGCGTACGGGGGACAGTGCGCGGACAGCGGGTTTCAGTCTTAGTCGATAGTGGGGCCACCCACAATTTTATTGATGCCCATATGGTTGAGCGGAGAGGCATACAGACGGAGGGCTTTGATGGGTTTTCTGTCTTGGTCCCAGGAGATCAGACCATGGCATGTGCTCGATATGTTCCGGAGTTATCAGTGACGATGGGCACTTATACATTAACAGATCACTTCTTTGTGGTGGACATTCCGGACACCAACCTGATATTGGGAGTTCAGTGGCTTATTACTCTAGGGAAGGTCACGACAGATTGGAAGGCACTAGAGATGGAGTGGGATGATCCCAAGACGGGGAAGCATGAGAAGATACGGGGGCAGCACACATACCCACCTCAGACGGTGTCAGCACACAGCATGGAGGCGACTTTCCGTAAGGGAGATATAGAGTGGGCGGTAGAGTTGCGGGCTTCAGAGGCAGTGGATACAGGGCAGACAGTGCATCCTGATCTACAGTCTATTCTCGACAGGTATGCAGTAGTTTTCGGGGATATGCCACCAGGACAGCCACCGGATCGGGGGTTTGAGCACACGATCGAGCTTGAGCAGGGGATACAGGCCGTGATTACTACACCGTATAGGCATCCCAAGGCCTATCGGGACGAGATAGAGCGGGCCATTCAGGAGTTGCTGGCCCTTGGTCACATTCGGCCCAGCACTAGTCCTTTTGCTTCTTCCGTAGTGTTGGTGAAGAAGAAGGACGGCACATTGCGCATGTGCATTGACTACAGGGCTCTGAACAAGAAGACCCTGAAGAACAGGTACCCCATCCCCAGGATCGATGAGCTGATGGATGAGCTGAGAGGAGCACGGTTCTTCTCGAAGATTGACTTGAGATCCGGGTACCATCAGATACGCGTGAGGGAACAGGACATTCCCAAGACCGCTTTCAGGTGTCACTATGGGCACTTTGAGTTTCTGGTCATGCCATTTGGGCTGACCAATGCACCTGCTACTTTCCAGTCATGTATGAACCACATTTTCAGGGATCATCTGAGAAAGTTTGTGCTGGTTTTCTTTGATGACATCCTTATATACAACAGGACTTGGGAGGAGCACCTCCAGCATATTGAGACAGTCTTGCACATCTTGGAGGAGCAGCAGTTCTATGCCAAGCTCTCCAAGTGTGAGTTCGGTTTTGACAGAGATGCTGTATCTGGGACACATTATAGGAGTGGACGGGGTGAGAGTCCACGAGGAGAAGATCAGGGCTATCAGAGATTGGCCAGAGCCGCGGAATGTGACGGAGCTTCGGGGATTTATTGGTATTTGCACCTACTACAGGAAGTTCGTCAAGGGCTTCTCTCAGGTTGCTGCACCCCTCACAGATCTGACAAGGAAGGGGGCATTCAGTTGGTCGGACACAGCACAACGAGCTTTTGACAAGCTCAAGGAGGTGATGAGCAGTTGTCTTGTATTAGCGTTGCCAGATTTTACTCAGCCCTTTGTCCTAGAGTGTGATGCATCGGGAGAGGGGATTGGTGCAGTTTTGATGCAGGACGGTCATCCGATTGCTTTTGAGAGCCGGAAGCTCCTTCCACACGAGAGGTTGTATCCCATATACGACAAGGAGATGCTGGCCATCATGCATGCATTGGCCAAATTCCGGTAGTACCTGGTGGGTGGCAGATTCAGGGTGAGGACAAATCATAACAGCCTGAGGTACTTTCTGGAGCAGAAGCAGTTGCAGGAGAGACAGCAGAAGTGGATCAGCAAGATCCAGGCCTACGACTTTGACATAGAGTATGTCAAAGGGAAGAATAACGTGGTAGCTGATGCCCTTTCTCGTCGACCGGCCACGTTATCACTCATGAGCTTGGACGCTGATTGGAGGGCTCGACTGTTGGTTGAGTACTCCAAGGATAGGTTTGCATGCGAGGTTCTGGATGGGCAGGTAGCAGATAACAGGTACAGGGTGGTCGATGAAATCATCTATTACAGGGACAGGATCTTCTTGACTGAGGGGTCTCAGCTCAAGAAGAAGATACTCCAGGCTTCACATGATTCACCATTGGCGGGCCATCAGGGGTTCACCAAGACATACAGGGCCATCCGGGAGAGGTTCGCATGGAAGGGCCTCAAGGAGGACGTACTCCAGCATGTCAGGGAGTGCGATGTTTGCCAGCGAAACAAGGGAGAGATGAGTCATCCTGCAGGGTTGTTGCAGCCTCTTCCCATTCCGGAGGGGAAATGGGAGAGCATATCGATGGACTTCATCACAGGGTTGCCCACCGTGCAGGGCAAGGATTGCATCTTCGTAGTCGTTGACCGGCTGACGAAGTATGCTCATTTTTTCGCCATATCCGCACATCACACAGCAGCACAGGTGGCAGAGCTGTTCTTCAGGGAGGTTTTCAGGTTACATGGTCTACCCAAGACCATTGTCAGCGACAGGGACAGCCGCTTTATGGGCGGATTCTGGCAAGAGCTCTTCCGACTAGTGGGGACCGCGTTGACACCGAGCACCAGTTATCATCCCCAGACGGACGGGCAGACAGAGATAGTTAACAAGTGGCTGGAAGGCTACTTGCGTAACTACGTCAGTGGGCAGCAGAAGGCATGGCTGAAGTGGCTGCATTTGGGCGAGTACTGCTACAACACAACGCACCATATGTCTATTGGTATGACACCTTTCTATGCTTTATATGGATATCATTCCTTATCTTTTGTGGACATGATGTTTGGTGTTAGTAGGGCTCCGAGAGCCAAGTTATGGATCCAAGAGAGCCAAGATATCCTCCGAGCTCTCAAGGACAACATAGCCACAGCACAGAATCAGCAGAAGTTGTATGCTGATAAGGGTCGGGTGGAGAGACACTTTGAGGTAGGAGACTTGGTCTACCTACGGCTACAGCCATACCGACAATCTTCGCTCAAGCAGAAGGGGGCGGAGAAGCTGAAGCCCCGTTTTTATGGGCCATACAGGGTGATACGCAGGATCGGGCAGGTTGCGTATGAGTTGGAGCTGCCCCAAGGCAACAAGATTCATAACATCTTTCATGTATCATGCCTGAAAAAGGCACTGGGCCAGCATGTGACAGTCACCGAGGAGCTACCACCTACAGATGATGAGGGGCATCTGGTGTTACAGCCAGAGGCTATTATTGACACTAGGGAGAGGCAGCTGCGGAGCAGGAAGATCAGGGAGTTCTTGGTGAGATGGAAGAACTTGCCGGATGAGGATGCCACTTGGGAGGATGAGAGGATCTTGCAACATCCATCACTTCAGTTGCTTGAGGACAAGCAACGTTCTGCCGGGGGAGACTGTAATATTCCTAATTAGCATTGCTAATTGGAATATTTCATTTTTGTTTAATTTTGCCGCTTTAGCTAAAAATAATAAATAAAGTGAGAAATAAGAGGGGTCATCTCACTTTATAAAATAAAGTGCTTTTCCTAGTTGATTGACGTTGTGACTTAAAAGGGGTGGGTCGGGCCCACGATAAGTAGGGCAGAGCCCGCCGACCCTACAAGTAACCGCGTTGTGCCAAGGAGGGTAAGACGCACAGGTTTTGGAGGGAGTTTAGCACTATAAAAGGTGGGGTTTCCATCTATTTGCATTGTTAATATGATATTGATAATTGAGAGCTAGACTTCGTCTGCTTCAAAGACGCCGGTTGTTTAGTCGCTTCACAAAGACCTGCTAGTGCCTTAGTGCGAACCGAGTGTCTCCGTTCCGAGATCTCACCCTTGGCCTCGGACCGAGTGCCTCGCCGAGCAAGGTTTTTCCGCTTCAATGGTGATCGGTGCCAGCTTTTCTTCGGTGGACGCGGCAAGAGTTGCCCCTTTTATTGTTCAAAAGAGTTCAGAGAGAGGACGCAGTCCCAGCTAGGGAGGACGCAGTTATTGTGAGCAGGGTTGTTGTGTGGGGATTTGGCAGAGATTTCAGCGTTTTCCAGCCCTGAGGAGTTTTGTTATTTCATCCGGAGGGTTTGCAAGTGGATTCAGCCCTTTTTGCCAGCGTTTTCTTGGGCTTCTGCGCTGTCACTAGGAGAGAGCGTTTTCTCTGGAGAGGGTTTATTTGGTGCATTTTCGGAGGTGGAGCATTTGCTTCACGATTTCTGGGTTTTGTCCGGAGGGTTGAGATCAGCTAGCCTTCCAGTTTTCAGCCCATTCCAGTGAGGGAATCAGCCCCTAGTTCCAGTACATTGCAGCAGCAGTTTTCTACGGCAGTTTCCCCAGCCAGCTAGGACGCAGTCCCTACTGCAGCCATTTCTTATTCTGAGAGGGTCTCCACTTGCCTAGGGCAAGGATAGGTGCACTCATTCTGATTATCTTTGTACCCATATGCATGTATTCTCAGATTAATAAAATGGCTTAGTGTTCTGGAATTTTATGTGTATTTGCTCCATATTCTGGTTCCGACATTTTTGTTCTGTATATCTGTTTGTTGTATTTCTGTGTGTTACTGGTTATTTCCCGTTGGGGATATTACAAAAATCATCTATAAATGTTAAGATATAGTGGTTGTTAGCAAGTGATGGAGTTTGCATCGGTCCACATACATCTGAGTGGACAATCTCTAAGGGTGCTTTTTCCCTTATGCTTTTCCCGGAAGGAAAACTTTCTCTTTGTTGTTTCCCAAGAATACAACCTTCACAAAGGCTATCCGGTTTCTCTATTAATGGTAAACCACTTACCATTCCTTTTCTGTTCAACAAGTTAAGACCTCCAAAGTTGAGATGTCCAAATCTCAAGTGCCATAACCAATTATCATCTTTTGGTTCGCTTTGGTAAGTCTCTTGTGCAACTGCTGCTTTCTCTTCACCATTCTTCAAGTCTGCTCTCATTCTGAGAGGGAACATCCTGTTCCTTGTCATCTTCACTTCAGCAATACATGCTTTGTTGGGTGGTTTATCCATGATGGTACAAACATCATTATCAAAGAAAACATTATACCCCTTATGAACAAGCTGTCCAATACTTAAGAGGTTACACTTCATTCCTGGAACATAATAAACATCTGCTATGGATTTCTTTGCTCCTAATCTTGTTAAGACATTTACATCTCCTTTTCCCATAACAGAAACTTTGCTATCAGTTCCTAGTGTGACTTGTGACTGCACACTTTCATCTAACATAGAAAACATTGCTAAGTTTCCTGTCATATGGTTGCTACAACCGGAGTCTAGAAACCATAAGTCTTCACTCTTTTCTTCAGCCATATTACAAGCTAAAAACAAATTGTTTTGGCTGCTATTTTCTCTTGTGAAATTTGCACTAGTTCCACTTCTCATATCTTGTTTCTTCTTTCTACATTCATTAGCATAATGACCATATTTCTTACAATTGTAACATTGAACATTGGATTTATCATACCTTTGTCCTTGATCATTCTGCTGTCCACTTTGCTGGCTGCTTTGGCCTTGATGCTGATTTGAATTGATGCCCCTTCCTTGAGCATTTGCTGGACTGTTCCTTCCACCTCTGTTTTGGCTTCTGCCTCTTCCTCTTCCTTTGCCTTGCCCTCTTCCTCTTCCAAAAGACATCTGGGCCTTAAAGGCTTGCTCAAGAGATGAGTTTTCACTCCTACTCAATCTTTGTTCATGGGTAATCAGTGATGCATGTAATTCATCCACTGAAAACTTTGTGAGATCCCTTGTCTCTTCTATGGTGGTGACAATCACATCGAATCTTGAGGGTAAACTTCTCAAGAGTTTCTCCACAATCCTCTTGTCTTCAAGAGTCTCTCCATGAGATCTGATTTGTGTGACCATTCCAATCACATGTGTGAAGAATGAGTCAATATTATCTGACTCTTTCATGCAGAGAGTCTCAAAGTCTCTCCTCAGCAACTGAAGTTTTGCTGTCTTCACTCTCTCCATACCCTGATAGGTTGTCTTGAGATTTTCCCATGCTTCACTGGATTTCTTAGCTGCTGCTATCCTTGGAAACACACTCTCATGCACTGCTTGATACAAGAAGAAAAGAGCCTTGGCATCTCTCTTCTTATTGTTCTTCAGTGACTCCCTTTCTGCCTGAGTTAAAAGAAGAAACTCTACTTCATTTGCTCGCTCTTCAAAGCCATCCTCAACTAATTCCCATAACTCTTGTGAGGTAAATAAAGCTTTCATAGTTATTGACCAGTAGTCATAATTTTTTCCATTGAATTGTGGGAGATGGATATTTCCCAAACTCATACCTGTGCTGGAGCCAGCCATTCTGCACTCTTAACTATGATTCAAAACACTTGACTGTGTGTTTTAAATTAACTAACTGTTCTGCAACAGTAACACAGAATTGTATAGAGAAATACCTTCGAATTCTTCTTGTCTGAA
This sequence comes from Pinus albicaulis, assembly GCA_034641835.2. Classification (NCBI taxonomy): domain Eukaryota; kingdom Viridiplantae; phylum Streptophyta; class Pinopsida; order Pinales; family Pinaceae; genus Pinus; species Pinus albicaulis. The sequence continues at coordinate 2,089,266,118 of CM076575.1, read as the reverse complement.
CCTTCACTCTGCTGGAGAGGCTTCTGCAATAACGAATTCCTTTTCTTCAGCTTATTTGACCTTCAAATAGGCTGAATTGGCTCTGATACCATGTTGGAATATTGAAAATTCCAGAATTATCAATGGAGAATAAACTCCCTCTCTAACACAGAGAAAATATTTAAAAATTTGCATACACAGTGACAGATTTTTCTCATAAAAAAAAAAAATTCAATTTCTTCAAAAAAAACTGTTACAACTTCTTCCGCACTGCAGAGGGATTTACAATTGTGACTGCTGCTGTCACGATGCACACTTAAGACCTCTGTCTCTGTCTAATACAAAAAAAAAACTCACTGTGTTTTTTTTTATAAAACATACACCTCTGTGTATTTTTAATTCTTCTCTCTGTTTAAAAAAAAAATACACACTGCTGTGTATAATTTAAATCTGCACTCTCTGTCTTTTTAAATTGACGCACTGTTGTGCTCTCAACCAAAAAAAATTTACAATTCTGTTCTATAAATATAAAACAAGAAAAAATATCTAAGAGGAATTAATGTCATTCATTGACAAAATTACCCAAAATATCACCGCTTACAAATTTCATAAATGGCATTAAAAATTTCTGTCAGCACCATTTAAAAATTTATGTCAAATTTGATTTGCTAGCAGCGGTGGCAAATTTATGCGGTGGTGGCGTTTTGGTGGCGCGCTGGCGGCGTATGGTGGAGCCACCACAAGCTGGTGGTTGCGGGGGGTATGGTTCTGCCCGTACACCTCAAATGGGTGAGCCCCCGCACTAAATTACAGCCACACATGTGTGGTCAACACGCCCATGGCTGGTCAACTGCGGGGGGTACCATCGTGTTAACCATCGGGCTATTCAACCTCCCGTATTCCATCGATTGTTGCCGACTTGCGTGCTGTTTAAACCTGTGTTGATTGACGATGCTGCCGCCTCTGAACTCTGATCACCGTGCTGTGGATTCATGCACGCGGTTGAAATTACATTCCAACATCCTAACAGTACTTCTGAAGACATCAGGCTGTTGATTATAGTCGACATGCAGACCTGATGATGTATTCTTCCATTTTGAAGCCAAACCAAGAGATAGAAAACTCGACGTCCCTCGTCTCCTTCCCGTCACATTGCTTTCATACTACCTCGCCGTGGATCTATTTACTGCTTTTTCATTTGGATGAAAATTATTCGCTATGCAATATCAAAAGCAGCGGATGAACAACGCAATCATCGATCAACAAGAGCAGCGGATGAACAACGCAATCATCGATCAACAAGAGCAGCGGATCAACAACGCAATCATCGATCCTCAAACGGGCATCTTTGTTCATCTATATCTTCCTCGCTTCGAGGTCGAGGGTGGAAACTGAAGAGTCTCGGTGCTCCAAATGGAATTTGAGGGAGCCGCCCCAGATGCGCAGTTATGAATAGCAGTAGAGTGCTGGAATTATTTTCCTGTTTGTTTGTTTGTTTTTTTTTTGTTTTTTTTTAATAAAATTGAAAATCGAAAATATAATTTTTAAAAGAACATTTGTTTTATTTCAAAAGAAATAAAAATCTAAACGAAATTTTTTTTTAATTTTTTTATTTTATTTCGAAAAAATGAAATAAAAAATAAAAAATAGAAATAGAAATAAAATAAAATAAAACATATATTTTTTAATTATTTTGTTTTATTTCAAAAGAAATTAAAAAAGAAAATCTAAATGATTTTTTTTTATATTTTTATTTTTGTTAATTTGTTTTTTTCAAAAAAATGAAATTAGAGAAATTGAAATCAAAAACTAAAAAAAAACTAAAAAAATTTCTAAAAATTATGAGACATTTTATTTTCAGAGATTGCATACTTATTCTAAAAACAAATTAAAATTAATTTTTTTATTCATTTTTCCTACCTACTCTATTCTAATTAAATGTTAAAAATCAAGTGTAATCAAACTTCCAATGTAACCATGCATGCAACAGTATTACGAATATGTTCATTGTCAATTTTGTAAATGAAAATATGCAAAAGTAAATAAATCTAACTATTGTAATTGGAAACTACCTAAATAATAATAAAAAGGCGGATCTAATCGAGTATTTACTTGGAACCATTGTTCGATAATGCTTTCGTAGGCCTGTTTTGTAATGGAAGATTACAAAACCAAAACTTATTCTAATTCTCCTCTCTATCATATCTCTATTTCTATTATACCTATTCATTCATATCAAAATGAAGAGAGAGCACTCTCTTTTATACATGAGTGATTTGAAAACAAGATAAGAAACTCATAATTACAAATCCACTTTTCTCTCAACCAATATCCCTACAATTACAAGATATGATCCCTTCAAATCCTCACTCATCTCTCGCAAATCTTGGATAAGACATGTTATCAAAATGTTCATGATATTATCCTTGGAATAAGCTTGAGCAATTATCTTTTGAATTCTTGAAATGGTGGAGGAAATATTTGAGAAGCTTTTTGAATAATCCTTCCAAATAATTCTACACATTACAAACCTCATCCACATTTGAGATATTAGTGAAAGATGTCAATTTTTCAATAATTAATCATACATTCTCTTATAATATTAAAAATAAATAAATTGGAAAATAATGAGATGAACCCATGAAGATGGTATGGTAAATGGTTAAATGAGGTAATGGAATGTGAGGAATGGCGAGGATAAACATGATGAAATGTGACAATTATGAGGCCTAACACTGACATTTCATGTTGTTTTAAGCTCTCTGGGCTTATCAAACCTTGGTGAAGGATGCAACCAGATTCACTCCATTCCATCTTGTTTGTGGTCTGGAAGATACCCTTCTGATTGAATGTGAAATCCCTTCTCTCAAGATAGTTGTTGAATTACTGCCTAATACCTCGCCGGAGGAAGAGCGTCTTCTATATTTGGAGATGTTAGATGAAACTCACCGCTTTGCTACTCTAGTCATAGAAGCACATAAAAAGCAGTTCAAAGCTCATTTTGATCAGACAGTTTCCCCTCGTACCTTTGTAGAAGGAGACCTAGTCCTCTTGTATGACCAAGCTCATGACACGCTAGGGGCAGGAAAATTCAAACCCATGTGGCATGGGCCCTATATCATTAAGCGCATTTTGTAGAATGGGGTCTATGAGCTAATTGACTATGAAGGCTATCCTTTGAATCAACCCAGAAATGGGTTGTATCTCAAAAAATACTATGCATGAGTTTCTCATGCATGTCCTTTTGTACATAAGTGTTTTTTTTTCATTTTTTTACGTTTTTTGGCTTGATATGCTTTGCGAGTAGTGATTTCCTGCTTATTATGTCGTTGCTTATTATGCAGATGTCTGTCACTCCTTATGTTGGTTTCGCGGATGGTGCTTCCCACAGTACCCAGAATCTGTCTTCCGCAAACTAGGTGATTTGTGATCCTAAGGGTGAGTTGATAGACCTTCAAGGCATTTGTCTGGGACGAACAACCAACAATGTCGTTGAATACAATGTCGTCATTGAACTCTTAATCAAGGCCATTTCTCTCAACATTCGTGCATTAATTGTTAACCTAGATTCTCAATTTGTTGTTCTCCATCTTAATAGGCATTACTGTGTTAGAAATCCTCAGATTTTAAGGTTGTATTTGCGTGTTCGTTTATTAGAAAGGAAATTTGATTATATCACATAGCAACATATTCCTAGAAGAATGAGTGTGTTAACTAATGCAGTAGCCAATATTGTGTTAGATATACATTTGTGTAATTTGAAAAAGCATCATCATCACATAATAAGATTTAGACAGGAAAATAAGAATATATATATATATATATATATATATATATATATATATATATATATATATATCGATTGTTTGCATCCACATGCGTTATAAGTTCAAAAAATAAGTGTGTTTTGGTTACATCCTGAGACATCATGACTCTCAAAAAATATGCAGAAATAAAGCGTAGGCATCTAATCAGCATGATGCTCATGATAGCATGTCACTGCACACACAAGTTACCTCAGTAAACGGTGGATGTGGTTAGACACCCTTGCAGTATGCCTCTGATACGCATGAGGAACATCCTCGAATCTCACGTAATCTGGGATCCCGGTTGTGAGTCCCTCCAAGTTGCGCGCGATCTCCTCTTCCTCACTTCCCTCACCTTGAGGGGCTGCCTCGAAATAGCGCGAGACCCTCCGTGCTATAGGGGAAATCCCTGCAGGTCTTTCTGGGCCAACATTTGCAATATATGGATAAATATCATAACCTATATATATATAATCATAACACTCATCAAAATCAAAAAATGAGTTTTTATCTAATGCTTCATCCCAATCCTCTCCTTCTAGGAGTGGAAGGTCCGGATCACCCATGAAGTCGGTGTCAGTGTATGGCCAGTCCTCCACCACTATGAGTTATCGGTAGAGCCAGTCGAAGAATTATAACTTCCATGACATATGTTAACCACCTCCCAGTCAAGGCATCAACTCCACCCAACAGACCATCTGTGGCTCTCGTGCTGGTGGTGCAGGTACTATTACCTCCTGGCATTGAAATATCAACAACCGTTCTAGGACGAACGGTATCAAGATGGAACCGTATCCAAATTGTTTGAGCTTGTCATTCTTGCACTTTGTTAACTGGCGCTTCAGGTTGATTGTTACGGCTTCCGCCCAGTTGAAAATGGTAGGAGTCATACAATCCATGACAAGTTGAAGCTGTGTTTTTGTAGCTCGTGTTATAGTGTGCAACACTACTTTTAGTGCCAAATTAGGTATTGTCTGAACATATATTTTCCTGATTTTCGATCCTTTCTTTGCTCCTAGGAAAACTCTGTCTATGAGCATACCCATGCTCTCACCCATGGGACGAGTACCTATCAAGATCGGTGTTTCTCCCCTCCATGACAATCCAATGGTGAAATATATGTCAGAGAATTTTATCTCCAACTCTTGATCATGAATAATAAACCTTTCTTGATCAATGTCCCACACAATGATTAGATACTATAGTAATTCCAGCTGAGCTCCTAGACACGGGGCTAGGAATAATTTCAAGATCCCACAGTCTCTCAGGGCATCCATGCATCTCTCATTTCCCATGGTTTGTTTATCTTCCTCGTTGTGCTCTCTTTCCTTCGATTCGATGACCATTTTGGATTTTAATCACCTCCAAAACCATCATTGGGGCTTTCATTAGTCACATAATTAACATTTGATCCATTCAAATTAGACTATTTAGGACAATTTTTGCCCATAATTGAGCGCAGCGTTTGGCGCCTCCCCTTTGGAATTCTAGGTGGGTTGGCGCGACTCCATGCCTGGAACCCACGCCGACCGCCACACCCACTCTTTGACAAAATTCCCCCAAATACATAAAAAATTGAGAATGCAGGAAGTAAAACATAGTTTAAAGTGTAGGAAAATATGAGAGCTCTTACTTGGAGAAAACGGATTTGTGATTGGTCTCTTAGATTTCTACCAGCTCCAAAAGATGATAGTTAAAAATGGTAAAATTCTCACAAAGAAGTGAAAAGGTGAAAAATAATTTTTTTTACTATTTTCGTCATTTTATAACCTTTTTGAAACCTTAACTAGGTTTTCAAGCTTAATTTTTTGTTATTTTAATGTTTTATCTCAAAAAATGGGTTTTACGTTTGCTTCTTGTGCATCAACAAGTCCTAAGCATGATAACGTTGAAGTGAAGATTTGTATTTTATTACTTTTTCGAACTCAGTAAAAACACGAAAAAGCCACCCCCTAGAGTCATCTTTCAGCGCTTTTCTGACTCTCAAAAATTGAAAATATTTTCGAGACTCTTGTCATTTTAAACTCATTAAAGGCTACGAAATTCCATCTGCCCAGTATACATTTACCCCTTTTTCGGGCTGGGACAAATCATTTACGAAAAATGAATACCTTGGCCAATCACGACTAAGAGGTTCTCTCAGATATTTTTTTCTACCTTTTCGGATCTTTGAGACTACTGACAAAAAGGGACCTATTGGAGTTTTCTTTTCTGCTTCTTTTCAAACTCTCTAAACATAAAAAGACGTTGAGTTCTTCCTTTGTCAAAATCGTTAAAACTTAAATGATATCGGAAACAGTCACCATGACGTTACCGAGTTCCTCCTTCCTAGGGCTCGTAAAATGTACTAGGATGGATTTGTTCGAAGGACAAACTTATATGACAAGCATATGCTATCCCCTTCAAGCTTGTTTCCAAAAATAATTTGGGTACTTGCCAGGAATGGTGGGGGGAAATGGAACCATTTCTCAATCGTGTCGGAAGTATGTCGCTCTTCAACATGACACTTGTCTGTAATTCGTGTTGGGTTGGGGACATCCCATTCGTCATTTTTCCTCCATGGGTTTGGGTTATTTGTTTTAACCTCTCTTCTACTCTTTTCCACGTCACTATGACCTTAGATCCCTTGATGTCGAATGTTGCCAAATTTTAGAGTCGTGTCACCAATATGTTCAAGAGAAGTTCCTTCTGCAGTTTTCAACCCCTGATCCTATGTTTTCTTCTAATTCACTATCATCTTATTCCTCTGTCTCATTTCGATGATGTGGGAAACGTTACGGCCCTCCTTCGACCAGTCACTTCCTATCAACTTCATCTCATTATGCAGGAAGATGATCTAGAGACTCCCTTCTGGTACCTTGGAGCTTGCATGCCTCAATGGCAAGTTCTTTGCATTCGACGACAAGTCCTCATCATTGGCCTTCAATGGAGTGATTTCGTGAGTGTTTGACTCCAGTTCACTGTTCACATTCTGCGGATTGTACTAGTTGTACCTTGAGATCCATTGTCATTGTTGGTGGCTTCTCTCGTGCCTATTAACAAATTTCGTCATTGGTTGGTAATCAGGTGATTTTCTTGCATGTTCAACTTTACCTCACTCATTCGCATGCTTGAATTTGTACTTGTTCAGGTCGAGATGGAGCGAAATACCCTGGGTTTTGTCTAATGCAATCCAGGCTGTGAGACGATTTGGTTTATCATGACTATATGCATGACTCTTCTGATTGGATGGCTACGACCATACCTGAGTCTATTTGATGGTCCTTCTTACTGGATAGTTGCATCCATACCTCAGATCTTATTATTGGATGTGCTTTATTATGGATGGTTGCGCCCATACCACATGTTCATGTATCAGAGATATCAATTGTACTTGTTCTTGCATGTCTTCCAAAGGATGTGTTTTGGTTTGGGCATGTTCTTATAAATAATTTCACCCCTCCCTCTCTCTCGGACCTCATGCTTTATGGGGCATCTGTTACACAGTATTTTGTCACTGTCATTGCATCCTTTGGCATGTCAAGAACATCTTCTCTGTTGCACATTCCTCAAGCAGACCTTCAAAAAGATGTGATTTTGGGTCGGCACTAGTAGGCAGTTATGGCCTCATGCCCATAGAGAAATTAACATTGGGCCCTGTGCCCTTTGGCACTTTGTCTCAGAAGGTGACCTGCGCCGAGCTGTTTTTGGAAATTTTTTTAAAATAGAAACGAAGTTTCCATGCTTAACAACTTTGTGAGCGGAGTCATCATGGTTTGTTTGACTGAATAACATCAAGCTTCTCCCTTTGGCTCATTTGTTCCTACAATTTTGTAACTCCCCAAATGGATAGACCTCTCCTCCACCTCATGTGGGATCCCAAACCACCTCCTCCTCTCCTATAAATTCTTCATTCTCACATTGATTCAGCTAGCTGAACAATCATTACTATAGCTCGTGTGTAGAAGAAGGCAGAGAAGAATCCATTGTTGAGAGAGAGTTTAGGCCCATTGCCTCATCGAATTTGATCCTGAACGAATTCTTGAGACGCACCCAACTGAACCCGTTGAAGGAGGCCTGCAACGTCAAGGCATTAAGGTTGTAAACTTCTTTTCTCTATCATTAATACATGACTATTTTTTTGCTTCCAATTTTGTGTTTACTTATATGAAAAATTCGTGATTCTCCTTGACCAATCAAATAGCTATAAGTGAAGGTATATTCTCATATGTTGTTATCATTCACTTGATCTTTGTGCAGGTACGCGGACATCATCACTAAAGGACCGTGACGTGTGAAGACAAAGATCGGAGGATCGTTGTTGCAAGTCACGACAAAAGCATTGGACTGAGGTAGGAAATATATCCATGTTCATCTTTCATTTATAAGCTAGGAATCCAAAAGTCCAGCATGTTCCCTTGTTGCTAGACACACCCTAGGGCTAGAGGGATCACCTCTGTCCACAAAGGGGATTTTCCTGCTCAACACTTCATCCAAGAAAACCACCTTATAGATCTGCAAACTTTCAATGGTCTCTTCACCTAGAAAAATAGAAGAGGAGGTACCCACCAAATTTCTTCCAAACTGGACTGATTTCTCATCACTGATGACTTCATACGTCTGGGGGGTGATCTTGTAGCCACCATTATCCTGATTGCTGGTTCTGACCACTGGCCAATACAACTTCAATGGTTAAGACCAGGTACACCTGCACCCAAACAATTCCGCTTTGAACATTGTTAGCTCAGACACCCAGGGTTCAAGGAAATGGTCTATGATTGGTGGTCCTCCTTTTTACCACTGCAAGGAAAAAAGATGCACTAGTTCTAGACAAAGTTGAAAATGATCAAAGGGAAATTGAAGGTGTGGAAAAAATCCACCTTCGGCAATATCTTCAAAGATCAAAGAGAGCTAGAAGAGAAAATGAAGAAGCTTCAACAAGCTATCATCACGGAAGGCCACTTAGCCGATTCAGAGAATCAAGAGTAGATATTATAAACTTATATGGAATAAAGAAGGAGCCAGGAGGAAATCCTATGGAGAAAAAAATCTAGAATATGTTGGCTCAAAGAGGGAGAACGAAACACAAATTTTTTCCACCGCTCCACCATTCAACACAAGATGCATAATAGAATCACAGTTCTCAAAAAAAAAATGGAGAGCATCTGGAAAAGCAAGAGGAAATCACGGAGGAGTTATGCAACCACTTCAAGTACATTCTTCAAGAACCTAATCATCAGAGGCATGAGGCTATAGGAAAAATCACCCGGCACATACCCAAGTTGGTTACGGAAGATCACAACTGGACGCTGCTCAAATCTGTTACTCTTGCTGAGGTGGAACAAGTAGTCTTCCAAATGAAGGAAGGGAAAGCTCCAGGCCCTGATGGATTCACCACCAACTTCTTCCACTTATTCTGGGAAACCATTAAATACGAGGTCTGGGGAGTAGTTGAGGAATCACACACCACTCACTGGATCATTCTAGCTCTAAACACCACCTTCATCACTCTCGTACCGAAAGAATACAATGTTGCCACACCAAGTAAGTACAGGCCCATATCAATCTGCAATGTCATTTATAAGATAATTTCTAAATTTATTGCTAACATGCTGAATCAGATCCTCCCCCTGATTATCTCCCTGGAGCAAACAGGTTATGTAGAAGGTCGGAAAATCCTTGATGGCATCATTTTGACCCACGAGGTTATTCATTCTCTCAAAAATTCCAAAAAAAATCCCTGGCATGCTCCTCAAAATCGATCTATCCAAATATTTTGACAAACTCAGTTGGGACTACATCAAACATGTCCTTCTTGCCTTTGGCTTCAGCCACACCTAGGTAAGATGGATCATGAACCTCATAACCTCCTCATTTCTTTCATCTTGGTCAATGGTATACCTTCAACAACCTTCAACCCCTCAAGAGGTATTATACAAGGGGATCCCCTCTTTCCCTTCATTTTCATCATTATGGCTAAAGGGCTGGGTCACCTCCTCAAAGCTTTGTCCATTTAGGTAACCTGCAGGGCATACCCCTCCACAATATTCCCCCCACTTCCCATAAAAAATTTCTAGATGAAAACATGATCATGGGTTACCCCTTAGTCCAGAAATCCAGTTCCCTAAAATCTCTGTTAGATTCCTTCTCTGAAGTTTTTGGCACAAAGGTCAACCCTGACAAATCGTAAATATTTTTCTTCCACACCCCCCTATAACTCAGTGCAATATTTCCTACATTATGGGCTTCTCCATAGCCTCCTTACCCTCCAAATACCTCAGAGCCCCTCTCACTACCTCTGCCATTAATCATTCCTCTTGGCGAGCATTGCTAGACAAAATAGAAACTAGGTTATCCAACTGGACTGTAGGTTTTAACCCTGTACAAAAATTATCTACAAATGAATCTTAAAAACACAAAATAAACAATAACGAGAGCATAAAACATAAAACATATATACACAGAGATTTTCCCCTGGATCCCAAATAGGGACGACCAGCTTGATTTTTCATTATATTCCTTTTAGTGTTACAACAGATATATATACATGCCGAAGCATACATAAACCCCAATCCATTAACCCTGGATTAGAACATAACTGTAGTTCCCTTGACCGGATCTACAAAATACCAGGGGCTAAAAACCATCATGCCCCAAAACCATGTGCAAACCCATGCACAAAACCATGGGCAGGTCTGCCCACCGAAAAATAAGGTCCAACAAATTTTCCCGAGGCATTGCCCCAGACCCCGAATGGGGGGCCGCTCTGCCCCCGAGACCCTCTTCCTCTATGAGCCCCTGCTCGTGAATATTCATGGAAAGAATATAACACATACCCAACATTCTCCCACTTGTTGTTTTCTTTCCGCAGGGGGCCACAGGAGAACTTAATCATTAGCCTAGCTTTGCAACACCCATTGTTTCTCTACACCAAGAGAACTTCTGAGTGCTCACAGACTTCATCAATGCATTTGCAACATTATTCAAAGTGTCCACATTTAGCAAAAACACCCTTTTAGCCTCAACCATATATCTCACAAAGTGATCTTGAACATCAATGTACTTTGTCTTTGAATGATAAGCAAGGTTCTTAGCCAAGAAAATTGCACTTTGGCTATCACAGTCTATCCTTATAGCTTGTTGCACCAACCCCATACTTGAACACAATCTCTGCAACCAAACTACTTCCTTGATTGCATGAGTGGCTTCCATGTATTTTGCCTCTGTAGTTGAAAGAGCCACTACAAACTATGTTTTACTCATCCAACTGACTGCACCTCCAAATAGGCTAAACACATACCCACTTGTAGATCTTCTTTGGTCTAGATCTCCAGCCCAGTCTACATCAACGAAACAACGAATTTCCAACACTCTTTCCAATCCTGGTCTTCCCTGGTAGCACAAGCCATAATCACTAGTGCCACACAAATATCTGAAAACCCGCTTCACTGTTGTCCAATGCTCCTTCCCTGGTTTTGACATAAACCTGCTCAATACTCCCACTGCATGTGCAATGTCTGGTCTAGTACAAACCATTGCATACATCAGCTACCCACCGCACTTGCATATGGAACAAGAGACATATCCTCCTCTTCTTCTTGTGTCTTAGGACACTGTTCAACAGAAATATTTACAACTAAAGGAATAGGAACCTTCATCGGTTTACTATCCCGCATATTGAACCTCTGCAATATGTGTAGAAATTTGCTGAATAATGCATTAATTATCCACCGAGACTATCTTGATCACATACAATTCGGAATTTATATGCAACACATAATCTCTTCCACTCGATCATCAAACATGCGGAAATAAAATCAAGCGATAACACATCAAATCATCATACACATTAACACAAGCATGTATGGGGGAAAAGATTATAGCCGAAACCCCAGCTATTGTGTATATTATAATGGAGAAATCATGTAACAAAATCAGTACAATACTCCTCACAAGTACTCAGTACTATCTCATGAAGTTACACAAAAACTAGCTCAGTTTTGAACAGGTTACTGGTTCAAAACTCACCCCCAATTGCCTTGCCTCTATTGCGCAATCCAGGCCTGTCTATATAGAGATCCAAGGTTTGAATCTCCTTGGCTTGACAGTGCAATCATCATGGGAAATTCCTCCAAGTGTGGTGCAAATCTCATGCACAACTGATGTCGCCACTAATAGCTAACTCCACCCTTTCATCTACCTCTTTCACTGGTCTCCACTGAACTGTCCATGCACTGTAGTGAACTGATGTGTTCTTGAGTTGAATAATGAGTTAATAATTAATGAATTAAATAATATTTAATTCACTCCACTCATAACTAGTTGATTAGCTAGTTAAACTAATCTCAACCAGTTCAACTAAAATAAACCGAACACAACTCCACTAGCTGTCTCATTAACTCCACCAAACTTCTGCCACTGAAGTCCTAACTGAAGTAAACCATGCATGATGCCATAAAACCCTTGGGAATAGCATAATTCCTTTGTCAGATGCATGAGCCACTTCCAAGGCTTGAACTGAAGTGCTCCAAGAGAGTAAACTGTTGTTTATAGTCCAAATATTATTAAGGGTAAATAATATTTGACTTCCCTAATTTTAGGATAGGCAGTCTAAAAATAGACTTCGACCTATCGACCTATAGGTCAAAAAAATAGAGTCCCATCTATTTTTACCAACATGACACATACTCCAAGAATAACATACTGCAACCCCTGGACTATGCTCCATATGTCTAAAAATAGACTTTGCGCCAGAATTTGCCTGCGGGCCCACTTAGTGAAGGCGACTTCATTTCACTAAGCTCCATCATCTTGCTGCATTTTCAACACTCCCTCTCAGCAAGATATGGATTATTTGCAATCCCTATCCTGCCTCTGTGGAATTCGAACTTGCTCCTGGTAAGCGCCTTCGTCAGGATGTCGACATCCTGATCCTCCGTGGGAACATATGAAAGCATCATGATTCTCCACTTAACACAATCTCTGATATGATGATACCAATCTGTGAAGCTATGCCACCTCAAATGATCCTCCTGTCTGTACCATGAACCATATCCCGATGTGCCTCTGATATAGCGCAATACATGCTTGCCTGCCTTCCAAAAGAGCTTGGTAGGCTTAACCATAGCTTGCGAAAGCTGGTTAACTGCATAGCATATATCGGGTCGTGTATTGACCAGATACATAAGAGACCCCACCAAGTGTCGATAGACAGTGGCATCCACTACCTTCGCTAAAGTAGCGTCCTCCTTCCTCCAACCACCAGGAGGAGGAGTGTCAACAGGCTTGCAGCCTTGCATGTTGAACCTCTCCAGAATCTCCCAGGCATACTTGCCCTGAGAAACAAAAATTCCTCCGTTGCGCTGCCAAATCTCCAATTCCATG